>CAUYQU010010326.1:0-32126 GCA_963574635.1 Cheracebus regulus | reverse complement strand
GAACAACCAGTATCAGCCATTCCAAAAACATACCAAAAGGTAAAGAGCATCACCATAATGAAAAATCTACATCAACTAATGGGCAAAACAGCCAGCTAGCATTACCAGAAGCAGTGATTTTTGTCTCTGATAAAACAGACTTTAAAACAACAAAGAACACAAGAAACAAAGAGGGACATTACATGGTGGTGAAAGGATCAATGCACCAAGAAGAGCTAACGATCCTAAATATATACGCACCCATTACAGGAGCACCCAGATACATAGGGCAAGTTCTTAATGACTTATGAAGAGACTTAGACTCCCACACAATAATAGTGGGAGACTTTAACACTACACTGTCAATATTACATAGATCAACGAGTTAGAAAATCAACAAGGATATCTAGGACTTGAACTCAGACCTGGAACAGCTAGACTTAACAAATATTTACAGAACTCTCTTCTCACAAATCTTCTATCTTCCATTCTTTTTTTCTTTCTTTTGCTGTTTCTTTCTTTCTCCTTTTCTCTCTTTTTCTAAAATCTCTTCCTCTTTCTTTCTCTTTTAATTTTTTCTTTCTTTTGCAGTTTCTTTCTCCTTTTCTCTCTCTTTCTAAATCTCTTCCTTTTTCTTTCTCTTTCATTCTTTTTTTCTTTCTTTTGTTGTTTCTTTCTTTCTCCTTTTCTCTCTTTTTCTAAAATCTCTTCCTCTTTCTTTCTCTCTTTCATTCTTTTTATAAAAAAAAAAGTTTTCAACTGGTATTATTGAATTATTTCTCTACTCATTTCTTTCAGTTTTTGTTTCTCTTACTCTGTGCAATACACTGTTAATAACTTAATTATAGATTGACACTTTTAACATTGTAAAATGTTCCTCTTCATCTCTAGTAATATTTTCTTATTTAAAATCTATTTTGTCTGATGTATGTATTGCCATGCCAGCTCCCCTAAGGGTGCTATTTGCATGACATATCTTTTACCATATTTTTGCTTTGAAGCTCTTTGTGTCTTTTGAATCGAAAGCAGGTCTCCTGTTCACAACATATAATTGAATCATGGTTTCTGAACTCAGTCAGAGCATCTGAGTCTTTTAATGAGATTGTTAAGTTTATTCATATTTAATGCTATAGTTGAATTTATGTTTGCTACCTTATTTTTCGTTGTCTGTATGTCTCATGTATTTTTATTTCTTCATTTTTATTTAATGTCTTCTTTTGCATCAAGTGACTACTTAATAATTTGACTTTTAAATTTCAGTAATAATTTGTAGCACACTTTTTGCATGTTCTACTGATTTTTAAAGGCTTTTTCTAGGGAAAATTATATACCTTAATCAGAATCAGCTTCAGATTTATATTAAATGAATTCTAGTAATACATAGAACATTTTTCTCCTATATATCTCTTTCCTTTTCTCCTTTCTGAAATGTTATTGTTATTCATATTGCATCTATTAATATTACAATCTCAATAATACATTATTATTACTTTACCCTATATCATTATTTTTTTAACTCATACAGCTTTGTTCCCTTCTACCTACTTTGTGCTGAAATTGGCAAATATATTATACATGTATTTCTAGATGTTACAGTCTCAGCAATATACTACATACATTTATATACATAATATTTTGTACAATTGTTTATTACATTAGTTAAGAGAATTAAAAAATACACATTAATAATGTGTTTTAATTAAATGTTTATACATTACTGGTGATTTTTTTTTGTAATGTGGGTTCAAATTGCCATCTGAAGTAGTTTACTTTCTACCTTATAAACATGCAGAGTTTCTTATAATGTGAATCTGCTAGCAACACATTTCTCATTTTGAGGTAACCCAGAAAAGTCTTTATTTCAGCTCCATTTTTGTGTGATTGTTGTACTTGGTATAGAGTTCTTAGTTTATAAACTTTTTCTTTTCTCTATGATCACTTTGTATGTGATATCTCACTGCTTTGTGGCTGCTGTTACTCTCTTTGAGAAGTTAGCTGTTATTCATATTGGGTTTTACTTAGAAGTAAAATGTAATTTTTTTCTTTGCTGTTTCACAATGGGTTCTCTTTGTCTTTGACTCTCAGCAGATTTACCATGATGTTTATGTTTGTGGGCTTATGTTTATTCTATTTAGAATTCATTAGCCTTTCTAGATGTGTAGTTTTTTTTTTTAAATAAACTTTGTGAGATTTCAGATGTGGTTTCTTCAAATAGGTTTTTTGTTTCCTCATCTATCCTCCTTTCCGATCTTTTTCCAAATGAATTTCTTCTCTGATACTACCATAGCACATGTATTAGTGTCCAAATGGTATCCCATATTTACCTGCGGTTCTGTTTGTTTTAAATTTTTTTTCTCTGTTGTTTGACTTACATAATTTCTATTGATCTTTCTTAAAATTCATGATTTCTTTATTCTGTTACTTGAAATCTATTGTTAAGCCCCTTTAGTAATTTTTTAAAAAATATTTATATTTGTACTTTCTGGTGCAAATGTTTGCAGTTGTCTCTGTTTGCAAAAGCTACATCTTTTTATTGGAACACTATTGGATGAGACGTTTTCATCATATCTTTGCTAGTTTTAAAAACAAACTTAACTTTAGTTCTGTGAACTCACTAATAATGACTATTTTGTATTCCTTTTCTTTTAAATTGAACATCTGATTTTTCTGTTACATATACTTATGTTGTCTACCTTTTCCCAATGTATAGGTTATGCCTTCCTATTTCTTTGCCCGACTCCTAATTTTGTTATTGGAAAACCGAACATTTTAGATAATATATTGTAGCAGCTTAGTAGCAACTTTGGTTATTATCCAACTCCCTGAAGGTTTGTTGTTGTTATTTGGTTTTTCTATCTTTGGTGACTGGCTGAATAATTTTTCAGCCATCTACTTTCCCCCACTGTCAGTAATGTTGTCTGATGTTGATCTTCCTGGGGGTACAACATCAGGTATGCTTAAGGTTACTTTGAATTTCAGTGGTACAGACTGAACTCTTTTTCCTCTTACTCTGAGTACATCTACCTATTAGTCTCCTTAATTGCCTAAAGATTGCTCTATTGTTTAAAGCAATGTCTTGCAACAAATTTCTCTACAAAGTAATCTGATCAAATTGTTTCTCCTTGAGTGGAATAGTTTGTGAGGTCAGTGTTTGATTCTGATGCTGATTCTTGATGTTTGTTCTTACCTCAAGAGAACACTCTCAATCATATTATTTTGGAGTATCCTCCTGGAACCTCGCTGACCTTCAATCTAGGCTATATCTGTATTTGATCCATGAGTATTCTAATTCGTTTCACAACAACCTTCACTGTTTTTAAGGGGACTCTTAGGTTCTTAGGTTTCAACTTTTCCAAGTTCTGTTATAAATAAAGTCCATTCCTTGTGGAAGAAATCAGGAGTTAGCTGTTTTTAGGGCTGCTGCTTCTCTAAGGCAGAAACTCTCAGTCAAGGCCTCGGAGCTGGGCATGTGACAATGGCCTGCTTCTCACTGGCTGACACCCTAATTCTAGGAGGTGAGACTGTAACCTGAGATTCATTTACTCACCTTTCCTTTTATGGAAACACCACCTCATGAGCTGGACAGGAAGGTAGTACTGTCAGTATTCCACACTCAAGGTAGAGCTTCCATTTCATAACTAGGAGTTGGGTGTAATTTTATTTTGCTTTGTCATTCATTCTGAATATGAGTTTAACTTCTTACCAGGAGCAGGACTCAGTTACAGTTGACACAGTTTTCAGACCCTGACCCCACACAAATGTGTCAAGCTGGTGATAGGAACTTGGGGCATCTCTCCAGCCTGGCAGACTGGGCCCTTCTGACACTTCTTTTCATCGAAACATTCAGGCACTTGCTTGTGAACGTACAGTGACCTACACCCTATTGCTTTTTATATACTGCTGGTTATTACATGCTCTTCTCTCTCTCTGCCTTTGTCTTTATTCTGGCTGATTGTGATGCAAGAATTATGGAAGATTGCCCTCTAGATTCATTGTTCCCTCCTTGCCCAGAGTCTGTAAGTGATACATCTTTGAACTTCTTTCCTATTGTGCTAGTATATTAAATTTGTGCCATCCTTCTGAAGCACTAGGGGAAGCTCCAGGCTGACTTTTCTCTGTAATGCCAGAGAGCACACATCAGACCCCTAGCAAGTCAGCAATGGCCAAGCAGGCATAAACTGAACATAGGTCGGAGAAGAGCCATGAGGACATCTGTCAATATAAGCATATTTCTTGTGTGAGAGCCCTCTGTTCCTGGATCAGAAAAGTAGGCATTATGACCTTTGGCAAGTAAAAAAGTATCCCATGAAAGATACACTGTAAGCCCTGATTCTAGTTCCCATTTATTTTCTGTTAGAGCAGGGTAGTCATTCTGGTACCCTAATATTAATTTCCCTGTGAGCTCCCAAAACAGGGCAGAAGAAGAAAGATCCCACTATCAGTATGCGCTCACCCACTCAGGACTTAGCCTCAGCGACAGGCGTGAGAAATGCTAAAGTCCCATTTTTCCTGAGAAGAAACTCCTCTTCTTGGGTGCTACAGGGAAAGGAAGCGTGTGTTCTTGGCTAAAGCAGTCTAGATTGGAGTATCCACCTAGTTTATCTGGGAAGGGGAAAAAGGGAGGGTACTGTTTCAAGTACAGCAGACTCCTTTTTCACAGTTTTAAATAGATGTTTCTTCATTTGCTCTTTGCCCTTAAACCATTTCGAGAGTTGTTAATTTAAAAAAAAATTTTTTTTTCATTAGTTTCTCTGAAGTGTCAGTGGAGATCCGCATCTGTCACGTCAGAAGTTGATTTTATTTTTTATGTGGTTACAAGGATGTAGGTTTCTTGATTGACAGTTTTTTCTTTCTTTCAGTATTTGAAATAAGTCATACCACTGCCTTTGACCTTCATATTTTCTGAGGAGAAGTTAGCTGATAATTATATTTTTGTCCCTTTTTATATAATGAGTCATTTTATCTTGCTGTATTAATATATTCCTTTTTTCCCTTTGGTTATCAATATTTGATGAAGACATGTTTGGATTTTTTTTTTTTTACTTTATCCTAATTAGAGTTTGTTCAACTTCTTTTATGTATAGAAGAATGGTTTTAAAATCAAATTTGAGAAATTGTCAGTAATTATTTGAAGACATGGAGAAAACTCAAGTGTTTATTGGCAGACAAATAGGTAAAGAAAATGTGGTACATACACATACTAGAATACAATTCAGGTGGACTTAAATAAATCTTACCCTTTATTACAATGTGTATGGATGTGGAGGACATTATGCTAAGAGAAATAAGCCAATCACAGAAGGACAAATGTTGCATATTTTCACTTATATGAGAAACCTAAAATAGTAACATTTGTAGAGGCAGAAAAAAGATTGTCAATTTCCAGGGGATTGTAGATGGAGTGTTGTTGCCTAATGGGTATAAAGGTACACTTACACAAGATGAGTAAGTTCTAGATATCTGCTGAACAACATAATGCCTATAGTAACAATATGGTGTTGTCTACTTAAAAATTTGCTAAGAGAATAGATCTCACATTAAGTGTTCCTATGATCAAGAACAACAACAACCCAAAATGAACTAAACAAAATTACAAAACAAAACAAAGAATCACAAGAAAATGTTTGGAAGTCATGCATATGTTCATTATCTTGATTGTGGTGATGATATCTCAGGTATGTGCTCATGTTCAAAGTCATCAAATTATATACACTAAATATGTGCAGTTTTTCATTTAACAGCATAAAATAAATGTTTAACAATAGGGAAATTGTGAAATGAACACAATAGAGTATCATTTGGTCTTAGAAATTATTTATAGAATATATGTTTGAGTAGAGAAAGCCATTATGCTTTTGATAATATATTTCTGCTCTTTTCTCTTTTTCCTGTTCTGCTACTCCTATTATGCATGCACTGGTGGATGCAATGGTGTCCCACACTTATTGAGGCTCTGTGCAACTTACACTCTGTGCAATTTTTCCTCTTTATATTTGGTTTTCTTTATTTACCTAAACTCAATATACTGATTCTTTTTTCTGCTGTGTCAAGTATTTTGTTGACGATGTAGTGAAGTTTTAATTTCCCATTATTGTCTTTCTCATTTATTTATTCATTCATTCCCTTTTTACAAATAAGCTTTAAATTTTAATGTTATTCACTTTTTGGTGAGAAACTCATCATAGTACACTTTACTTCTTTCAACATGGTTTCTTCAGGTCTTTAATTATATTTCTAAGAGCTGCTTTGATTTTCTAGTGTATTAGTTTCAACATCTTAGCCCCTTCAAAGGCAGTGCTATTTGCCTCTTTCACTCTCCAATTCCAATGTATACGGAGCATACTTTCGAGTGTCTTGTATTTCTCATTTCTTTCTTTCTTTCTTTCTTTTTCTTTTTCTTGGAAATGGGGCATTTTAACCACATTAAAAAAAATCTGTATCCTATTTCCTTCCACATAAACTCCTGAGGCTTTGTGCTAGTGTTTTTGGTAGTTGGCCTGTTTACTAGTTCAGTGCATATCTGGAATAATTTAGTGAAGTCTACTATTCTTACAGTACATAGCCTCTGATATTTCCTTCTACATCCTGGAATATTTCATGCTAAAAATCACTGGTAGCTTTAGAGTGTCAAATATGGACCTCACACAACTGAAATGTGCAAAGTTTAAGTGCTTCTTTCTAACAATTATGTCAAACCTATGAAACTAGCATTATTAGTCTCATATAAGTAAAATGTGTATTAGAAAGTGTAGAACTTGAGAACGGACTATTCAATGGTAGATGAAATGTGCACTGAACTTCCAAAGCCATTTTCAGAGAAAAGGTTATAAAGCTGATTGGTTTACTAGGAAGTAGAAAGGCAGTCACCTAGGAGATGAGGCATTTGATAACGTACACCTGATTCATGCATGAAAGAAAATGGTAAAATATAAAAGCTAACATAGTGAATTTTTGAAGTTGGTGAAACTCTGGTAAGTGCATAAATTTGTACTCCAGGTAGTCATCATAAAGTCATTTCAATCAGTATAAAAGTATACTTACAATAGAAATTTTGGAGATACTGCAAAGTGGAAATCACCCCAGTGTTACAGCTCTTTTAGAATTTGTCTAGCAGGCTTTCTGGTTTTTGCTGGAAAGCCCCCTCATAAAAAAAAAAAAATGGAAATCCCTCTATAGAGAATTGGTTGGATTTTAGTTTCTCTAGGAAAAAAATAAATATCAGTTATAAGCAATGTTGTAAAAAGTTATTACAGGCATGGAACTAATTCACTATATGCTTTGTAACTAGTAAATTTACACATCATGGAATGATTTAAATTTAATATAACATAACAAAAGATGAGATAAAAATGTGTGTAAAACAATTTTGTATACAATTATATGCTAAAATATGAAGATAAGTTCCAAATTGTTAAGAGTGATTGCTTATTCTTGAGATTATATATAATTTTTAATGCATTTGTTTATTCTTTTTATGTTTATTGTTTGCATTGTGCAGATGTCATCATATAATATAAAAAGTAAAATGATTGCTACCCTCTAAGCATTTTTTATTGTTAGAGAAGTAGAAAGGGAACTGGCTATGAAGAAAACCTTCATAAACAGAAACACAGGCCAAGACATTTTGATGTTCTAACCAATGTGCTATTTACATTTAACTGTAGTCTAAAGGAATATGGCTGCCACTGGTGGATGATGTTAGTAAAATATGAGGGCAGCTCTGCTCCCGTCTTGATGAGAAGACTTCAAAAATAGCAAACACTTCTCTTTTGTTACCTTTCTGGGACCCTGTGTGAGCATTTTAGATCTTTCCATTAGAAAGGGAAGTTGAGAAGGCTGAGAGAAGATGCAATTTTAAATGTAAGGTCAATGTAGCCATTAATTATTTAAAATGTTATAGTTGAACAGAGTTAAGAGTCAGTTCAAAGACCTTGATGCTAAAATGTGGGTGGTTAGGTAGGAAACAGGAGACCCCTATTGTTGGTGAAGAAGGAGAAAGGAGAGAATAGTAGGATCACCTTCAAAGAGCAAGAATGATTTTTACATATGACTGTTCCCAACAACAATGAAGCAGAAGTGAGAAGTGAGGGTGGCTAACTATGCAGATATTTACAGACTTGTCAAGACTTCAACTTTTATGTTGAAAGAAGTTAGAATTTATTGTACACTTTGAGAAAGGGGGTATTAAAGGTATGTCTCTGAATGCTATGTTGACAATAAACACAGAAAGGAAAGATAAAATTCAGGAGAGCAGTTAGGAGACTGTGTTGCAGTGTTTCAAGAGACACATATGTCCAGATGTTGGGAACTATGGAAATAAGGAACTTGTTTCTTGTCATATTTTGAGGGGAAAGCTGAAAGAATTTGCTATTTTCCACATCAGGGTACCCAGGAGCCAGACCACAGCTGGCTGAACAGAGGTAGTAAGTGACAGAGATCTTCAGGCAGTGGTGATGGAAAAGAAAGGAATGCTTCTGGAACTATAAACAATGGGATGCCACCATCATTTTACTGTATTATCAAACAAGTAAAACTTGAACAAATTCTCTTCTCAACAATTCAGTCAGAACACATGTAAAGAACAGTATTTTACAAGCTTTTTCATATCATGGTCCACACAGGAAATAATATTTATAAGGTGTGCTGAGGTAAAGGGATCCTGGCATGGGCAGCCATCAGGTTGCAGGTGCACCAGGTCATGATGCCACCCAAGAGACTGACGGAACCTATATTTGACAAACACTTCCTAATATGAGGGTTGATAATATAATTAATGACTACAGACATCTTCTTCTAAGCCGTGGACATCAGCAGCAACAACTCAGGCCAATAGTGTCTGCAGACAGTATGTTAGAGCAAAAGTCTTGCTTTGGCTTGGAATTGATATAAATAGGAGTGAGCTGATAATTTTCTCTTGAATATCCCCTCTTCCAACTTCTTTCCCTCCAAACTCCCAAGGTAATTATTATTACCACTGTTGTATTTGTGTAAGAGTTAAGGTTAATTTGCAAGTATTCACAGTGCTTTTCAATTGATCTTTGACCTGAGGAGGTCCCAGATTTAGGCATAGCATATGAAGTAGATAACTGAGTTTCTATCTAGACCTCTCTGTCTAGGTTCTCTCCAGGCCTCTCTGCTTTTGGACTTATCTTCACATCTCATAGTTACCAGGAAGAACTCAGATGAGAGCCTGGACTTGAGCCTTCCTTTGATCTATATTATTAGTCAGAATTACGGGAACATGAACTTCTATACCAAATCACTTAGACTCCTAAGAAGCACTATCACTTCAAAAGAAAGACAAAGATCAGAACACTAGAAACCAATAAAAACAATTATTGCCAAAAACAAACATGAGTTGTACATAAATATAATTAGCTTGGGCTTGTAGATAAATGCAGAACTTTAAATGAAATAACCAGAATAAATGTTTTTTATAGCTAATAGAAAAAGATTATTAAAAATAAAAATTAGGCATGTTTAGGCCATATAGGAAGCTTCAATAAATTCTAAGGAATTAGAAACTATGTAGTCTGAAATGCATGTGAAAATATTTTAAATAAATAGTGAATAATAAATATATTATCCATAGGCTTAAAAATTAATAATATGTCTAATTTTTACCTTAGTTAAAATGGACATTTTTATGAAAATTGGACATATTCAATGATTATGACAATGAAAATATCTGTTATTAATGCAGGCAAATTCATGTAACAATCCTAAATATGTACAATGGCTCAGGATACACAGTAGACATACATTCTTGCTCAAATAAACAATCAAAAGTGATTCCAGATTTTGAGAAAGCAAGTTTCTCCATAGGACGATTATTCAGAGAAATAGTTTGTTAGAGGCTCAGTCTTCAACAGGTAGCTTACATGGTACTGCATTGCATCATGAGATCCAACGGCATGGATTACAGAGAAATAAAAATCAAACCACTATGAGATATCACTAAACCTTCACTAATGTGGCTAGAATTTTTCTGATAATACCAAATTTTAATGAGGATGTGTGTCTACTGGAAAACTTGTCCATTGTTATATAAGTGTCTGTTGATGGAATCATCTACATTGGAAAGATGTATTATTTCTCTTCAGCTCATTTTCTTCTAATCAGGTTTTCACACGTATCATTTTGCAGACTCTTATTGTGGCCAGTAATGATGTCTATATTTTTAAAGATAAGAGTGGATTCTCATCAGTTTTGCTGTCTTCCAGCAACATTTAATATGGTTTATTATTTTCTTCTTCTTGATACTCTTTGGAAAACTTGGCTCCCATGATATCAAATTATCTTGGTTTTTCTCCTATATCATTTCTTACTCTGTATCTGTATCTTTTATTAATTTTCGGTGGTTGTTGTGTCTGTGCTAGTACTCAGTGTACTGTTCTTTTCTCTTCTCTAGTTCCCTAAGTGATCTCATCTACTCTCATGAATTTTTATTCTTCTTATATTTCAATAACTCCCAAATTTATGTCTCTAATCATTATTCCTTAGCTTCCGAGTCTTCATATCTCCACTATGATGTTGGAGTGCTCTGCTCAGATCCTTTTGGGCCTTACATATCAGATCCTCTGACCACTTCCAACTGCTAGCATCTGTGTCTCTTTACTAATGAGCTTATGTTTCATATTATCTCTGGGATCCCACTATGGGAGAAAGATACAGTTTACCACAGTCAAAGCCTGCTTGATAACACCCTGTTCATTGACTCTGTCAACTTTCCTTTCTTACTTCCCTTGTCTTTTACTGATCTGTCTGGCTTTGCCTCCCAACGAAACCATTTTGTACTCAAATATTTGGCACAGAATCACCTTCTGGAGAGACCCAAACTAAGATATATTTATATATATTTCTCAAATGCAACATATAAAGCTTAAATTTTGTATTTTCAAGATATAAACACACAAAAGAAAAGAGGGAGGGAAAACTTACATACCCTTCTGATGCTGGTCAAATGGTACCAAGTTCTAGTTATGAAAGATAAGTAATTTCAGCAGATATAATGTATAGCATGGAATGATAGGTAACAATACTGTATTGTATATTTGCAATTTGCTAAGAGAATAAGTCAAATTAAATTTGAACACACACATATACATGGAATGGCAGCTATGTAGAAATAACAGATATGCTATTTAACTTGATTGTGGGATCATTTCACAATGAATAAGTATGTCAAAACTTCAAGTTGTACACCTTAAATATGTACAACTATTATATAACAATGACATTTGAAGGTGTGAAAATCATTCAATTTTCTTATTTTAATATATATTTGTTCTTTATTTCAATTAGATATTACACATTTATCAATGAAAATCTGCATCATCTCAAAAAAATACCATAGTTCCTGTAAATTTTGATGCTAGTTTTTAAATTACAAGACTGATTATGACTCCTGCCAACTTTCTAATAAATTTCCATTTTTTTTAAGAAAAGTGTATCCCCCATATTACAAAACTTTTTAGAAGTTAGACATATGTTTTACATGGAAAGAAACTCAATTCTGTGAGTATCACAAAAGGCTCTCATTCCTTCCCAGGAGATGTTCTCTGTAACCCAAATGAGGGGAATGATTTGGGCCAAGCTTTTGACAGATGGTGATACCAGAACCATTAATTTTTTTATTTCATGAAACTAAATTGCATGGAACTGATTGGAGAGGGCAAGAATATTTTTTGTTTCTTGGCCAATCCTTGCTCAGCTATAAACATATCTTTAAATAATCCTTAGGCATAATTACCGTATCTATTCATGTTACAGGCTTTCAGCATTTGTGGAGGCTTCTTTTCAAATCAGAATAATTATTTGGGGCAGAAGAATAATATAGTTGTGCCTTCCATATGCATATAATAGGATCTATTCTGTAAATCTAACACTGGAAAATCACTGATTTACAAACAAGAAAATCAACATAATACAAGTTTTCTTAGACTGATGTCACTTTATTTCTTTTAATTTTTGTGGGAACATAATAGGTGTATATATGTATGAGGTATATGAAATACTTTGATACAGGCATACAATGTATAATAGTAATGTCATGGTAAATAGGATATCCATCATCTCAAGTTTTTAAGCTTTGTTTAACAAACAACTCAATTATATTCTTGTAGTAATTTTTAAGTGTATAACTAAATTGTTATCAACTATAGTCACCCTGCTGTACTATCAAATACAAGATCATATTCATTCTTTATAACTACTTTTTGTACCCCTTAACCATCCCCATTTACCCCACCTTTTTACTACCTTTTGTACCCTCTACCCTAAATGCTCTGTACTCCATAGAGTAAAACCATCTTTCTCTGTATCTCCATGAATTAATTGTTTTAAGTTTTACCATGTTGTACAATTTCAAAGTGTGGTGCCTTATACATATTCTAATTTTGTCTGATTTCTTTTGCAATATATGAAGAAGATGACCGTGAGTGGCACACAAATGATGATAGTGGTACATAAACCCTTGGGGCCCAGATTTAACAACATTAATCTGTGCTTTTCAGTTTATTCTTTGAATCATTAAACTGTGTCAAATCAAACTTTCTAGGCTGTTTCATCAAAAAACCTGTGTTTTGGAAAATGTGTCCACTTAAGTATGGCCACATATCACCTATAAATGAAAACATTAAGCCCTGCCTGCACCAACCCTTTAATTTTTCTTTTCTTTCCAAAGACCTTGGAACGTCAGCACTTTTCTAATTAAAAACCACAGAGTATTATTTGAAAAACTTCTGACTCCTTGGTTTCTCCAGTGGAGAATCTGATTCAGTAGGACTGGCAAAGAGAGCCAGGGAATTGTGTCCAATATTAGCTCCTGCCCCTGCCTCCAAGGCTCTATTTGACTTTCTCTTTGGATGCCCTAAGTAGTTAACAGAAACTTAGCTAGCTCTGATAACTCATACCATGAAAGTCATGAGCCAACATCCTGACATAGGTGATGTTTGTCAAAATCAAACAGGCTAGTTCTATCACCTACTATTTCTTTCATTACACAAGTTCTGGAGAGAGTTCTGATCTTATCAAAATGGATCCCATATTTTTCATCAGTGAAATTTAAACCTCATCACTTATTGTAATGAAACATGGATTAAGTATTAGATGTAGAAAGAACACAGTGACATAGGAGCCACTGTGAGCATAGCTTATCACGGCTCTCCTTAAGCTTTCCTAGGATCTGAAGTTACTCTCCCCTCAGTCTTTGAAGCATCATCAGGCATGGGATCAAGCAGAAAGGCACTCTAGACCACTTCCTGCTCACATCACAGTGTTTTGGTTCCATTTCTACTTAGCACTTGGTGGCTTGAATTATTCACCTGGCCCCCTGTAAACACAATCTATTCAGAATATTTTGTCCTCCACATGTTTGTACGTCATTGTGCTGTGCTCATTACTATAATCTTTGTTCAGATGCAGACTACCACTGCTTCAAAGTTCAAAAGTTAGAGATAGTAATCTTGCCAAACATAACCTGTGTGCACTAGGCTCTGTTTTCTCTTCTTAGTGGGAGATTCTAACTATTCTCCTGGCAATGAAAAAAAGGGTGATTATATTTATCTGATGTTCCTGTTCATATGGCATATCTGTTTGTTTTTTTGTTTGTTTTTTGAGACAGAATCTCACTGTGTTGGCTGCGCTGGAGTACAGTAGTGTAATCTGGGCTCACTGCAACCTTCATCTCCTAAATTTGAGTGATTCTTCTGCCTCAGCCTTCCAAGTAACTGGGATTGCAGGCACACACCACCATGCCTGGCTAATTTTTGTATTTTTAGTAGAGACACAGTTTCACCATGTTGGCTAGGCTGGTCTCGAACTCCTGACCTCAAGTGATCTGTCAATCTCAACCTCCCAAAGTGCTGGAATTACAGACATGAGCCACCGTGCCCGGCCTCATATTACATATCTGTAAACTTTGCTGATAGGTTATGTATTCAGAATGATATTGGCCATCTTAAGATCTCCTATGCTGTGATGACTTCGTGTAAAATTTTGAAGGCTCATGTTTTTATATGACATTAAGTCTGAACAAACAAATGAGTGAATAGAAGTTACCAGAGCTGTAAATTTTGGTTCTGGATTTAAAATAAATCTATATGCTTACAATAGAAATGTTTGATGTATGTTATGCAACAGAAAAATATGAAAAATATTAGCATCATTAACTCAATGAGAACTAAATTCTCTCATTGAAATTTGATAGGATATTTTGTTAGAAGCTTTGCAGCTGCCTACTCAGATACCAGTAATTCTTTCTGGATTGCCCAGGGCGGAATGATGAAGTTCCTGAAGGCAATGATTTTGTTGACAGGCTAAAATGGCTACTCTTCAAACAGGCTATTTCAAACATAGAAGCTCCACCTTTGAAACAATCAAAGACTTGTGCTCATTATTTGAAATATGCTTTACAAAAGAAAATGGGAAAATGGATTGAAAAGGGGGCCAAAAGAAATGTAACTGGGCTATGAGAATTACCTAACAAAATAATTTCTGTACCACATTTCCTATTTCTTTAGTGAGTATTGTCATGTCATCAACAAAATCATCTGCATAAAAGATTATTTTAAAGCCACTAGTTTCTTACTATACTTCACAAACAAAAATTATTCGAAACATTAGAGAGGTACTATTTGCCAGCAGATTTCTTTAGTCTCCACTCCTAAGCTAAACACAGGATTTCCTACACGTCAATTTAACCACGACGCTGGTGACACTTGAATTTCATAGAATAAATACACTTGGAAGGTAAGAGATTTTTCTCTAGTTTTAAGTGCATAAGATGTTCAGATAGGCTGAAGTATTTTTCTCTTCAGCTAAAGCTAGGCAGTGATAAAGGCTCTCTTACTATACATAGTTATTGATTTGTGGGACACTGAGCATATTAACTTAAATAGAGGTTATCAACTTATTTCTAATGTCATCAGGAATTACACATAAATCAACAGAATCCTATAAGCCTTAGTTTCCTGAAAAACAGAGCTAATAAATCAATCTCTACACTCATTTTCTAGGATTCTGCACCTGCTATACTATAATAGCCTATACTTTACCATTCACTCTTCACCATTAGAAGGACCCCCACAATAAAGCACGGAATCTCTCCCTTTAAACTTCCTTTTGACAAGCCTATGAATTTTGGTCTGGGGCCATGCCCCGTGACTTTCATAATTTAATTTTGCCATAATCATGTGAAATACTTAAAGGACTTTTCCCTTTCCTAGAAACTTTAGGACATCAATTTGTAAGGACCTGAAAGGACCTCCCAGAAGTTTGTCAAACCTAGATAATGGGAGATTTTGTCTACGTCCAAATGTTTTACAGGAAAGATGGGCTGTTATTGTGCTGGAGAAAACTTTTCTCATACTGCTAATAACTCATATTGTTGTCAAAATAAAAAATAATCCAGGCGGATTTGTACTTCCCATGAGAAGTCAGTTCCACAGTAGGACTGGACTGTGGTTCCCAAAATGACTTAAAATTTCTGTGTGTGTGTGTGTGTGTGTGTTGTAAATGAACCTGGTACTGAACTCACCTGACAGGAAGTGTTCTAGCAAACTCATTATTCTTCTCATGGATCTCATGAATATTCTTGCTGTTCTTTTCACAGTAGAGTTATTTCAAGCACTTTAAGAATCACATATCCCTGGCAACAAACTTGTTATTTGTTAAAAGTCAGGTTTGGATTGCTTGAAATGGTTTAATGTTAGGGGGGCAAGTCCCATAAAGCTTTCAGAGACTTTCGCTTGTATAAGCCATAGTAATTAGCTATAAAACAGCTCAAGATATTATCCTAGTTCAAAATTATAGAATTCTTTATTTTCTAAAGAAAAACATATGTATTAGCATAATTACTATACCAAAAGGAATAGAAGAATGGTGTAGAAAAGAAAAACATCAAATTAATAATTAACATTTAAAAATAGAGACTGCAGAAGACCTGTAGATATTTGTATATTCTCACATGTTGTCTTCTGGTTTTTTTAGGCTGAGTATAATGGATGTTCCACTAAATTGCCCTGACAACTATGACCAAATGCAGCAAATGGCATCGTATACTTCAATTTATGTGATTTTTGCTTTCCGTTAGATAAGAAGAGATTGAAATACATTTACTTTTCTAGAGTATTAAATTTTGGGTTTCAGGGTTCTAAGAAGAAAAATGAAATATTTTACGGATTTAATCAAAACTTTTAAAGCAATTCCAATTTCTTTGAAAACATATAAAGCTTACATGTTTAAGAAGTGAAATCCCAATTTCTAAAAGTGAGTTTAGTTTTTTTAATTGTACTATGCTTTTATATATATATTACATGTCTGAATACTAAATTAAGTCAATTACATGAAGAAACATTGCTGATTCTGTTATTTAGTAATGCACTAGTTGTTAAAATGATGAGAGTGTTGATACTCAAATCACTGATTTCTTTCCCTTAAATTCTTCTATTCTTTAGGTAGTTTAGTGAGTTTCCCTGTAAAGAGGTTGGTTTCACAATGTAAAGATGTTGGTTATTTCTCCAGTAGAGACAGGAGAAGTGTTACAGTTGATGTTTTAGGATCTAGGATTCACTATATTTATACCCTCATGTCAAAAATTCTCACACCTTTGAAGACACTGAGAGTCACACTAGATAATTATTCTATTGCTGGATGTTCCTTTTCTCTTTGTCTTTCAAATGAGCCATGGTGGTCAAATTGGCTTTGTTTAATATGGCAACTGTTATTTAATTATTTTTTGGGATTGAAATAAATTTTTTGCTTATAATATAAACTGATAAATCTACTGAAGATTATATTTGTCATGGCTTATGCTAAAAATTCAAATGAATAGGATATAATTGATCTAAAAGTGAAGACAGACCAGATAAAATGTAAGTTTTTTGAACCCTTAACGTCTGGGATTCTTGGAGTTTAATTCGCTAACTGTATGCAACTGTTACTTGAAATTTTAAACAACTCTTAGTTGAATACAGTATTTTAGACAAAAGTGCCATTGACCTTTTACCATGTAGTAATTCTTTTGGTGAATATAAATGTTACATCTAAGAGACCATATAAACCAATTAATCTACCAATTTCTCTCTAATCACAAAAGAAAGTGAAGGCATATTATTGCTTATGTAAAGATTATATTTGTAATTGCCAGGGAAGGTGCTGGAGCCCTGGCATTGGAAAACGGTCAACTCACAGGTTTGTAAGAAGGATTTATCAGCAACAGTATATGTTTGAAAAAGGAAAGTTTTATTAGGAAGAAAGAATTCTACAGAAGAGTGCAATGGATTGCCTCAGCAAGAGAGAACTGAGCATGCAGGGGTGTATTTTCCTTAGGAGCATTGATGGACCTGAAAGCAAGCTAAAGGACACTTGCATAGTAAGTGATTACATTTGTAGACATCTTGATGCCTTAATGTCAGTAAGGCTCGTACAATGAGTTTCAGCATGTATGCGTTCTGGTGATGTATAGAAATTCTAGTTACTTATAAATTTTAAGTTGAAAAGAGGCCTGGAACCAAGTGTAGACTGTAGAAAACAGGGAAGTCTAACTACTTCAAAATTCCTCAAATAAGGAGTTTTTGTTTCCAGATGGTCTACTTGAAGGTCACCAAGTGGTTTTTGCTACCCTCAGTAATAAAATGTGATAAAAAAAACATTAATTTCATGCAAAATAGCTGAATTAGGTAAAACATTTAGAGTATAGTCATTTTTATGCAATTAATGTTTGAATGACATTGTGGAAAAGTGAATTTATTTCACTTAATCAAAATTTTCCTCAAATTAACTTAAACCAGTGGTAAATAAATATGTAAAAAGTAATTTTTTGAGTGCTTTAAGAAATAAATTCTCAGAATTGTGATTTTTAAAAATATAATAAAGACAATCATGAGAAAGTACTCTAGAGCAAAATAATAAACTAAGATATTTGAAATAAATTCAAAATATAATTAATCACAATAACAGTGAATGGATTAAATTTCACAATTCAAACAAGCAATTTACAATTTGAGAAAACGTTTTCTACAAAGTGGCTGTCACACTTAAAACAATAGTGAAAAGCTGAAGCATAAGAATTTTAAAAATATGAAATTATATAAAAATACAAAAGAAAAACGTGTGACATTAATATCAGCAAAATTCAAAGCTTAAAGCTATAAAGTAGACCAACAGAGATGGTGTTAATAATATATATCAAGAAGATAAAATACTCAAATATTTTAGCAATTTTTTCATAATTCCCATATGAAAAAAAAACACACACACAAGGAAGAAACCAATAAATATAGCCTAGTAATTGAAGCACTTAAAATCTCAAAAATCAAGAATTTGATAATACAAAAAATAAGAAAATAGGAGCTAAAATTTTACTTGATTACAAAATTAACAAGTTTATTCAAAACAGATATATGTATTTTGATCAAGATGAACTACAATGTGGAGTTAAAACACAATTTACAGCAGTCAATTTTCTCTAAGACTTTATGTTTTACTTATCTGTAAGCAGCCTTTTTCACTGTGGGCACATCTAGCAAGGAAAATTTGGGGAGCTCAATCACAGAAAATTTTGAATAATAACAAGTCTTTCAAAGATCAAGTGAGAAATATAACAGTATAGTAAATAAAAATGTATATGTAAATATAATTCTAACAATATTTAAAATTCACCTCAAACTGGGATGAAAAGTGGCTTCCTACTAAATTTGGGATGCAGTGTTGTTTATTGTTTTGGAAATATTCCTTGAATAGATGTATCTGTGGTATTTCAAGTACTGGGAATGCTGATTTTAAGATAGCAGACACATAGTAAAAGATAATTTTGTGAACAATGAAATAATGAACCTGGAGAAATCAATGGTCCTGACAAAAGACAATGTCAGCAAATAAATCAGAGGTATTAAATATTCAATCATCTAAAAACATGGTAACTTGGCAGTTGATTTCACATGTAAAATACATTTGTCTGATATCATGAAGTTTTTTTTCAGATTTCAAATCCCATTCTTGACAATTATAAGCACAGATTTTGCCCTTACGAACATATCTATTCTGAAAAGACATATTTAACAATAAAGAATAATTATAGAACCTTATTAAGATCTTGGTTCCCAAAAAGAGTTGGAGTTTATATCTGTTACCTCTGTTTTTTTTTTCTGAAATTACCTGGGAATGGTTTGCATGGTATCAAAAAATGACCTCGTCTTTTGTTCTTCTGTTTGTATATTTGTTATCTGTTTTTGGTGGCCTTTATATGTTTGTTTGATAATCCAAAGTTTAAGTATCTGTCCTGGTACTGTATTAATTGGTATAGAAACTTTTAATCCCTATGTTTTCTTATTTATATTATTCATTAAAAGCAAGTAAACTTTTGATAATCTCCAGATTTAACTGATTATACAATCTGCATTTCACATGCTAATACATTTATAAGGACTAGTGTCTGTATTCATGAGATATTTTCTTTTCTTGTAACATCTTTCTTTGGATTTGGTATCAGGGTAATTTTAGCCTTCTAGAATGAATTGGTAAATGTTTTTTCCTTTGTTAAAAAATAGTTTTGAAGTCTGGGCACTGAGGCTCACGCTTTTAATCCCAGCACTTTGGGAGGCTGAGGCGGGTGGATCACCTGAGGTTGGGAGTTTGAGAACAGCCTGACCAATAAGGAGAAACCCTGTCTCTACTAAAAATACAAAATTAGCTGGGCATGGTGATGCATGCCTGTAATCCCAGCTACTTGGGAGGCTGGGGCGGGAGTATTGCTTGAACCCAGGAGGCAGAGATTGTGGTGAGCCGAGATTGTGCCATTGCACTCCAGCCCAGGCAACAAGAGCAAGACTCCATCTCAAAAAAAAAAAATAGTTTTTGGAGATTTTGTAATTAAAAAATATATTTGGTAAAATTTACCATTGATGTCATCTGGACCTGAGATTTACTTTGTGAAAACATTTTTCATTACTAATTGAATCTCTTCAGTTTTCATAGATGTGTTTATATTTACTATTTGTTCTGGAGCCAGTTTTGGTAATGTGTGCTTTTCCAACAATTTGTCTATATCATATAAAACTTTACATTTCTTTTTATAAATACATATTAATATTCTTTTATAATATCTTTAATTTCTTTACAATTGGTAGTGATGTCTCTGCTTTTATTCATGGGTTTTTTTCTTTTTAGTTTTTTAGATTCTGGCAGTACATGTGCAGTAAATTGCGTGTCACAGAGATTTAGTGTAACAGTGGTCCTACCACCCGGTAGTGAGCACAGTAACTGATAGGTAGTTTTTCGATCCACACCTCACTCCAATCTTCTCTCCTCAAGTAGTCCCCAGTTTCTATTGTTGCCATCTTTGTGTCCATGTGTACTCAGTGTTTGGCTCCCACTTATAACTGAGAACATGCAGTATTTGGTTTTCTGTTTCTACTAATTTGCTTAGGATAATAGTATCCATGTTGGTGCAAAGGGCATAATTTCATTCTTTTTTATGGCTGTGTAGTATTCCATGGTATCTATCTACCACATTTTTTTTTATCCAGTCCACCACTGATGGGCACCTAGGTTGACTCCCTGTCTTCATGATTATGAATAAAGCTGGAATAAATATACAAATGCGTGTGTCTTTGGTAAAAAAATCGATTTTTCTTTGGTTATATACCCAGTAATGGGATTGCTTTTGTTTTATGTTCTTTCAGAAATCTCTAAACTGTTTTTCACAGTGCTGAACTAATTTACATTCGCACCAACAATGTTTAAGCCCTCCCTTTTCTCTAAAACCTTGCTAACTTCTATTGTTTTTGGCTTTTTACCAGTAGCCATTCTGACTGGCGTGAGACGGTATCTCACTGTGATTTTGAATGCATTTCTCTAATGATTAGTGATGTTCAGCACCCTGTCACATATTTTTTGGTTGCATGTATATCTTTCTTTTGATAAGCATCTGTTCTGTCATCTGCCATTTTTAAATGGGGTTCTTTATCTTTTGCTTGTTAAATTATTTAAGCATTTTAGAGTCATTTAGTGCTACAAACTTTGTATCTCTGTTTTCTTTTATGTCCAAGAATTTTAAAATTTCTTTCTGAATTTCATTATTTAGCCAAAAGCCATTCAGGAGCAAGTGGTGTAATTTTCATGTAAGTGGGTGGTTTTGAGAAATCTTGGTGTTGTTTTCTATTTTTATTGTATAGTGTAGTAGAAGAGTATTGTTGGTAAGATTTTGATTTTTTTTTTTTAATTTGTTGAGACTCACTTTATTGTCAAGCATTTGGTCAACCTTAGATTATGTCCCATGTGCAGATAAGAAGAATGTATGTTCTGTTGTTGTTGGGTGGAATATTCTATAAATGTCTATTAGGTTCAGTTGGTGAAGTCTTGAGTTTAAGTCTAGACTACATTTGTTACTTTTCTGCTTCAATGATAATGCTGCCAGTTGGCTGTTGAAGTATCTTACTATTATTGTGTAGTTGTAAATATATCTTCATATGTTTGCAAGAACTAGCTTTATCAATCTGGGTTCTCCAATGTTGGGTGTATATGTATTTAGAATAGTTAAGTCTTCTTTTTTAATCGATCCCTTTATCATTATGTAATGTGATTCTTTGTCATTTTCGATCATTGTGGGTTTAAAACTAAAGTCTGTTTTATCAACCTTTGGTCTTTTTTGTTTACCATTAGCATGTTATATCTTTCTCCATCCCTTAACTTTGAGCCTGGAAGGGTGTCATTATATGTGAGATAGGTCTCTTGAAGACAGCAGAGAGTCTTGCTTCTTTATCTACCTTCACACTCTATTCCTTTTAAAAGATGCATTTAGCCCATTTATATTCAAAGTTAGTACTGACATGTGAGGATTTGATCCTGCCATCATGTTGTTAGCTAGTTGTTTTGTGGACTTAATTGTGTGGTTGCTTTATAGTTTCAGTGGCCTATGTACTTAAGTATGTTTTTGTGATGTAAGGTATCATTCTATTACAAGAGTTATTAAGAAATTATTTTAGGCAGATGAAAAGGGCAAAAGAGTCCTCAGTAAAGCTTTATCTTTTAATTAAAAAACAGCCCCCAAAACCTTTTTTTCAAACAGAAAGCATCCTGAAAAACCAAATTTGTAAATTCAAGTGGCTAAAAGCCAGTTGTGCCAATATGGAAGTTCCTACTCCCTTTTCTTAGTTGCCACGTGTGTGGGTATCATGGCAAATAGCCAGGTAGAAGGCATGTGTGCAGATATCATGGTGACTGGCCAGGTAGAAGCCACATGTGCAGATGTCATGGGGACAGCCAGGTAGAAGCCGCATTTGCATAATAAAAGGTTAGGGTGGGAGCACCAGTCTTTTTGCTCATTATGTGAATGACACGCCTGGTCAAACAAATCTCCTGGACCCTATGCAAATCAGACACCAACTCCTTGTGTCTCCCAGTATAACCAACTGCTTTCTGCTGCAAGTGGGGTTATTCCATTCACAGCTCTTCTCCCTCTGTACGGGAGAGCTGCTCTCTTCTTTCTTCCTTCTTAAACTTTCCATTCCTTAATCCACCCTATGTGTGTTTCTGTGTTGCTAATGTTCTCAGTGCCAGACAAAGAAATTGGATGCTT
The DNA here is from genome assembly GCA_963574635.1 of Cheracebus regulus. Lineage (NCBI taxonomy): Eukaryota > Metazoa > Chordata > Mammalia > Primates > Pitheciidae > Cheracebus > Cheracebus regulus. Next base: position 9,568 of record CAUYQU010010326.1, on the reverse strand, counting down.
CCCCAAAAAAGCAGAGCCATTTCAATTACTTCTTTTAATGTTTAAAACTCACTTAAGAACCTTTCATAAGGCAGATCTGGTGGCAATAAGTTCATTTAGTAATTGCTTATCTGAAAAAAATATATTTCTTATATTTACTTATGAAGCTATGTTTAGTGGGATATGAAATTCTTCATTGGAATTTCTTTTCCTTAAGGATGCTAAAAATAGGCCCCTAATCTGCTCTGGCTTGTCAGGTATCTATTGAAAGTCCTGCTGTTAGCCTAAATAGATTCCCTTTGTGAGTGACATGTCCCTTCTCTCTAGCTGTCTTTAAGACTCTTTCTTTCATGTTACCCTTGGAGAATTGATGACTATGTCTCTTGGAGATGGTCATCTTGTATAGTATTGCAACCAGGGGAGTGTACCTACATCCCAGAGCTTGGAGGTTCTTGGCCTCTCTAACTCTGAAGAATGGGGAAAGGGGCCCCGAGGTGCAGTGAGTTTGCTGTTTGAATAAATATCATGGACCCAAAGAGTTTTGTGGAAGAATGATTTAATAGACAGAGAGAGAGAGAGAGAAAGAGAGTTCCCATACTGTTGTGGGAGGGAAACCTAGTGTGGGAAATCCATTCAGGTAAGTAGCAGCTACAGTTTTAACCCTTGAGTTATTCCCTCCCCATTCATGTTCTTGTCCAATGAGAGGAGTTCTTTCAAACCCCCTGTGGAGTGATTGATCTTTGACTCTGATATAACTTCCTTGGCTAAGTACCAACAGACTCTTAGGACCTTACCTGAAGGATGCCTGCCCCAGGCACCCTCAGTCCTGCTGTTGGTTTATCTGCTTAGCCACTTCAGGCCCTGGGGACCTTCATCCCCTGGGACAGTGTGCCTTCCAGTGATCTCCTTGGCACAGTGGGCAAGGATGAGGAGGAATTTCATTCCTCTGGGGACAACCTTTCTTAAAGTGTCCTGGTAGGCTGCAGTGGTAGCAAGCTTTGCCAGACTGGCGGCTAACCCAAGTCTCTCCCTTTTCTGAGCCCTTGGGTCTGCTTGCCTGAAGGCCATGACTAGGGCTGCAGCCTTTCTCTTGTCCCACCTGTCCCTTTCAGCCTGTTCCTCCTGGTCTCTATTATAGAACACCAAATTTGCTAGATTTAGTAATGATTCTAGACTCTGTTCTGGATCCCAGGGCCAGCTTCTAGAGCTTCCTCCCAATGTCCACTGCTGCTTACATAATAAATTTGTCTTTTAGTATTACTGACTCTTAATGGAGTCTGGTGACAGGTGAGTATGCTTTCTTAAGGCCTCCTGTAACTGCTCAAGGAAGGCTGTTGGGTCCTGAGTTATAGTGGGTAACATTGCACAGTTCATGGGCTTTTTCCTACTTCTCCTTAATCCCTCAAGTATGCAGGTTAATAGGTGCCTACAGCTCCCCCTATTCTGAGTCAGAATCCCAGCAAGGATCCATGCTAGGGACTGCTTGTCTACCTGTAGGGAATCTGATGTCATTTGGTCATGTACTTGACTAAGGTACCAGGTGTCCCCAAACTCTTGAGCCACTGCTAGAGCAGCCTCTCTCTCATTGCTGGTTAGGGTCTGACTAAGCAATAACATGATATCTTTTCTATCTAATTCAAAGGCCCTGCAGAAGATCTATGTACTTGTCCAGGTCATCTGAAAATTTTCCTAATCTGCCTTGATTTGCTTTAAGTCACAAAGTGAAAAGGGAGAATGTACTTTGGTTGGGTCATATTCTCCTCCTACTGCCTGTAGGAGCAGAGTTGGGGCATCCAATTAGCCTGAGGCGCTTTGGCCATTTCAGCCTTCCCTGATTCCTCTTGGGTTATAGGAGCTGAGGAGACCTGGTCAGTATCAGTGTAGGGAGGAGCCACAAGGAGTTCTAAATATGGGGGTAGTTCTGAGGAGGGGCCAGTAGGGCAGAGGTTATAAGCCTTACAAAGCTGAGGATTATCCCTTAGAAAAAAGAGAACTTGCACATAGAGGACCTCAATCCATCTACCTTCCCTCTTACAGAACAGGTCTAATTGTAGAAGGGTGTTATAATTTATACTTCCCTTAGGCCAGGATTCTCCACTCAGCAGAATGTATCACGGCCACATGGTTTGGCAGAAAAAATGAGCCACTTCTTCTTCAAAGATTGTGCATCAAATTGGTCCCAGTTATTGAGAATACACTTTAAGGGTGATTTTGCGTTGGGAAGAGTAGCACCTTTCTGAAATTGAACACAGGGATGCCCGCATCCCTGGTTATTCCTTGCAACTGCTAGCCCTGGGGCATCACCCAGTTATAGCACCTCGCAGTTTCCTTGTTCCCTAGATGCATGTTCATCTTCTGGGCCCCCTCATGTGCTGGGTTTAATCACGCTACAGCATTATGGGCACACCCTCACTGTCTTATGTCCTCTTTGGCCACCATAAGGACATGGAGACTGTTGGGCTTAGTGTCCCTGTATCCCCAGCACATCCTTGAAGAACTAGGCCAGTGAGGCTTGGGTGATGGGTGCCAATATTCCCTAGCAAGAGTTCAGTTAACATGGGCCTGACCATAAAACTGCCCTAGAAGGATAATCTCCTTGAGAAGGACCTCTAAGCACAACAATCTTAAAGAAGACAAGAGCTGGCTGCTTGGCCAAGGCCAGAGCAATGCCCTTGGGACCTGAGCCTTCTCCCCCACCCCACTTTCCATCATAGGAATATGCTCTAGGGTTGTGGGGCCTGTAATGAACTATTTGAGCCTCAGACCAGGTCTGACTATGGTATTCTAGATGGAGAAATTCTGCTGTACAGAGAGCCAATCCTAGGCAAGACAAATTGTACGTTATTATATTCTGGCAACACTCAGTTAGATTGGGAAATTGCTGGTGACAAAAACAAAATGTGCTATAGCTTCCAGTACCCTCTGATAGACTCTGGCTCTGTTAGGACATAACCTAGCACAGCAGACTAAGGGAACTGGCCCTGTCTTTCATACTGTAGGAGGCCCTCATAGGCATAAGCCTGAGGGCACCATGGGCAAGGATACCTAGACTGCCACCCCAAGAGCCTCAAAGTCCTAGTAAGAAGGGTAATAGCTTCATGTGCAGGAAATACCTTAGAGAAAAGAGACAGGAAGAAGTTTGCCTCATGGATATCTGGACTTAGGAGGTTGGGGTCTGAAAGGCTGGGCATGGCTCACATAGGTGGCCTTTTCTTAGGAGGTCTAAGCAGAGCCACAACCTCAACTGGACTGAACCAGGAGTTTGGGACTGCTGCTCCCTCAGCTTGGCCCAGAGAAAGAAAGAACAGCAACAAAGGGAAGCTGGTTCGGGGCTGACCAATGCTCCCAGTGCCGAATAGCCAGGGTTTGTTAGAGAGTCAGTTCCCAGAAAGCCTGACATACGTGTCTAGTCCAATAGTCATGCTAGTCTCACTTAGATGGCCAACCGGCACCCAGATTTTACCTCCTTAAAAAATTTAAAAGAAGGGAAAGGACAGATTAGCAAACAAAAGAGGTCGAATATTACTCACTGCTCTGAAGTCCAACGTCTCCTCACTGGCTCGCCAAAAGATGTAACCGGGGGAGCATACCCAGCTCCCAGAGGTTGGAGGTTCTTGGCATATCTAACCCCAAAGAATGGGGAAAGGGGCCCCGGAGGCGTGGTGAGTCTGCCATTCGAATAAATATCGTGGACCCAAATAGTTTTGAGAAAGAGCAATTTATTAGACAATGAGAGGAGTTCTTTCAAACTTCTAGACTGATTGATCTTTGACTCTGATATCAGATTGGCTACTTGGCCCACAACTCTGAGTTACAGAGCCTCCTCCTCCCAGAACTTTTGGTGGGATGTTGGGATAAGGAGCCCCTCAAAGAGCCCTACCTGACTTTCCCTACCTGGCCCACGTGCAGGAAAGCCAGAGAAAGAACTTTACATTTGGAACCCCTCTGGTCCCTGGATGGAGGTGTGGAGGAGGTGCTCAAAGGACATCCCTGCATTTGAAACCACACCCCTTGCAGACCTGGGAAGAGAAGTCCTTCAGTATCTTGTAGGGGTTCTCTGAATTTCCCGCATTTTCATGTCAATCTCTCTAGTGAGACTGAGAAATCTTCATGAACTGTATCTTCAATCATATTTTACACTTTGCTTCCTCTCACTCCTCTTTCCGGAGTGTGTGTTTTTTAAGTATCGTGTCTTTGAGCTCACTGATTCTTTCCTCTGCTTGATACATTCTAATATTGAGAGACTCTATTAACTTTTTAGTCCAGAAAACATATCTCAGTTCCATTATTTTTGTTGGATTTTTAAAGTCATTTCAATCTGTAAAATTACCCTTATACGTTTCTGAATAGTTTTTCTGTGTTATTTGGGAGATCACTTAGTTTTCTTGAAATTTATCTTTCGAATTATTGATCAGAGAGCTTGCCTATCATTGTTTCATTAGGGTTAATCCCTATCTCCTTTGGTTGTCCATATGGGAGTCTGTTTGCTAGTCTTACTTGTGGATGGACAACCATGTTTTTTTCTTGAAGTATTAGTTATTTATTCCAGTCTTCTCTGTCTGGCTTCTTTTGTTTCTTGTTGGATATGTTTGCTTCAAGATACTTTTGCAGTATACCTATTATTATTATTATTATTATTTTTTGCTATGTCACTGCCTCTTTACAGCATATATTGGTGCCTTAAACCTAGAGTTCCCTCAACACAAGCAAATGTTCAAAACACAGTATGTCTATATGAAAGAGAGCCCAAAGAGGATACCCCAGCAGTGTGTGTAGACTTGCCAGGGGTCTATACCCTGGAGAACCATGGAACATACTTCCTATAGCATGGTTCTGACGAGCAGTAAATCTGATTTGGAAACTCTTTCAGCTGAGTTATAGAACAGTTTTCAGGGCTGGATTAATCATCATATAAATGTAAATCTAAAACATATTAAAATACCATCTTATACCAGTTAGAATGGCTACTGTAACAAAATCAAAAAATAACACATGTGGGTGAGAGTATTGAGAAAAGGATATACCTTCATACTGTTGGTAGGAATGTAAATTAGTTCAGCCACTGTGGAGAGCAGTTTGGAAATTTCTAAATAATGCAAAACAGGGTACCATTTGACCCAGGTATCCCATTACTGAGTATATACCCAAAGGAAAATAAATTGTTCTATCAAAAAGACATATGCACTCATACATTTATTGTAGCACTATTCACAGTAGCAAAGGCATGGAATCAACTTAGATGTCGATTCCATCAACAGTGGAGTGGATAAAGAAAATCTGGTAGGTTTACACCGTGGAATACTCCAGAGTTATACGAAACACATGGAATAACCATGTTTTGCTACAGCAAAGACATGGAATTAACCTAGGTGCCATTCATAGTGGATTGGACAAAGGAACTATGGCAGATACACATCATGAAATACTGTGAAGCCATAAAAAGAGCAAAATCATGTTTTTTGTTTTGTTTTTGCAGCAACATGGATGCAGCCATTACTCTAAGTGAATTAACACAGGAATAGAAAACAAAATGCCACGTGACATCAATTGTAAGTGGGAGATAAACACTGAGTGCACATGGACATAACACTGGGAACAAGAGGCACTGTGGCTACCACAGGGAGAGGGAGGAAGGGGGATGTGGGCTGAAACCCTACCTACTGTGTACCAAGTTCACAACGTGTGCAACAGGATCATCAGTACCTCAAAAATCAGTGTCATGCAATATACTCATGGAATAAAAAAGTACTCTCTGACTCTAAAATATAATGAAATTATTTTTAAAATTACAAGTTAAATAAATAAATGTTATGTGAATAAACTAGCCAAAGATAAGACTGAATTAGACATTTTTGTGAAATTGAAAAACTCTGCTATGGAAAAATATAGAGACTGATGTAATTGAGCTCCAGTGATTTTTCTATAGCCTCAGCTCAGTAACCTCAAGCTGAATCTGCATATTGCTATCATGTTAAAAACTTATAATAAGTATCAATGACTGGAATCTAATGTAGAAAATTGATCAGAGTCTTGGGGAATGAAATTCAGCACTGATAGTTTCAAAATAGTATCCAGGTGGTTTTTATAAATCTATGTGGATTTTAAAACATGAGGTTCTAGTCATATTTGTAAATCGTAATTCTTGAAATTCTACTTTTCTTACCTTAGTTTTCTTGACTACACAGCTCTCATGCTTAGAAGGTTTTTACAGTTTTTGTCTGTTTTAGGATCAATAAATAGGCTTATTATTTTCTTTCCTCTCATTTGTTTGTGTCCATCAGATGAAATTGTCCATGCCATGACTTTCTGCTTTAGATATTGCTTAGATAACCTCTGTATGAAGTAAGTTCTCCGAAAACTTCCAGGACACTTGATTCCCCTGTGCCATATCTCTCCTGGCTCATTTGTCTTCCTTATTCAGAGATCTATAAGAGAGACTCCCTCCAGAGAGAGAGGTAGCTAAGGAGGCAGGAGTGAATGAGACAGTCACAGTTTTCTTTTGCACCATTCCTTCTTGAGGTGAGTAATTTGGGGCATATGATATGGTGGCTTTTATGTGTAGAACTGCTGTCAGGATTTTTCCAGATATTGTCTTTCTAGTAATAACTTCCAGCTTCCATAAAAGATAAACTGAACTCTCAAAATTGCATTTGGGTACTAAATGCCACACAGAAAGTTATCCTAAACATTTTCCCACACATGTTTGTTAATGTGCATTTTTTTTTGTTGTTGATTTTAGGGGTAGAGGAGCAAAGGGAATAGTCTCTAATGAATAGAAAAGAAATATAGAATCTCAGGAGCCGTGACTGTTCTCACATCTAATGAAGAGTGAAGGGATATAGAATCTCAGGAGCTGTGACTATTCTCCCAAGTGGAAGGGTACAGGAAATGGTCCCTCTATCTTATTGTGTTCATTGAAGTTTTATAGGACCTGTGTCATAAATATTCTGAATGTTTCTCCGCAAATTTCTTTAAGGGAGAGTGAGGGAGCAAAATGGCTCACTTCTCATTGTGGATCAAAGCCAGTTTTATTATCATGTTGGCACTTTACTTTTCCTCTGGTGAGTACATTTTGTAATTCTGGGCTCGTATTTCACGTTCTAGGATTGCAGGCAAGATTTGATATCACATAAGAATAGAATTGATTGTTGCATTTGTTTTAGTATACTTGAATTGGCAAATCAAATAAACACAGGACAAATGCCCTTTAAAGTGACATTGGTGAATCCACCTCCCCATATTACAAAAGGAGCAAAACTCTATAGTTAATATGAATGGCCACTGAATTGAGTTTAAGTACCTCAATTGAATTCTTTCTCTGCTGTGCAGGTCATATTCTTCAATGTAATTTGTTAGAATAAAGTTTCAGGTTTGATACTTTTAGTTATCAATTCTAGTATCAAAATACAGTATCAAGTAAGTCTCATTGATAACTTCTGGGATAGTCAATCTGCCTTAAATTCAAAAATTATCTATTACTGTTACTGCAGATGAAATACATAAGACCTGGAAAAACATTGAAAATAGAGAAAGGTGATGCTCAATTCTGATTGAATTCTCTCTATATTTGCAAAACATTGTCTTCCTTTGTCTTCAGTTTCTTCATCTATAACATGCAGATAACAATGAAATTGATATCTTCAAGAGAAGGTTTTATGGAGTTAAAAGATGTAATGCATTTGAGACTGAGCTATATCAACTGTAGGAATCAGGGCTACTCCAATGTTTCCATCTGACTTTTCCTGTACACAGTCAGTGCCACAGGAGGCTCACTTCCTGGTGTACTTTGCTCATTGAAAGACCTGCATCCATATTATCTTGCAAGACATGTGGATATATCATAGGGATACTAAGTTATTTAATCTTTCTTATTTGTGCAGATACCGTAACATCTCGGTTGCTTGACAACAGGATGCCAGTAAGTTATCTCAAATTTTTTAGGAAGTCAAAAACATTTAATATTTATAAAATATTGTTATTGCATAATTGTTACATGGAAAAATGTTTGCTGTGTGTTAAAAAGTAAAAGTGGCAGTGATTGCCCCTCTTTTGAAGGTGCTATAGAAGTTCCAGCACTCCAGAAGTATTATTCATGCTGACATTCCTCTCCATTAGCTTTATGGTACTATATGTCATGGAAGTACAAGAGATAATCTAATTGTTTATATTTTAGCATTAAATTGTTCCCAAGATTTTGCTATTACATATAATGCTTTAGTAAATAATCTTGTACATATGTATTTCTGAAACAAATTTCTAGATGTGGGAATCCTAGGACAAAAGATAAAAATATAGGTAATTTTCCTAGATATTGCCATAAATTTAACCATCTTGGAAAAAAATATTCTCTAGTTTTCATTATTATTAAAAATGAGAGTGCCTTGGCCTTCACAGATTTGTGACCAGAGTGTCCTGTCAAGGATTTTTTACTTGTATAAATTTGTGAGTTATATGTGTAATTTTGTTACATTCATAGGTTGTGGTGGTGAAGTCAGAGCTTTTAGGGTATCCATCATCCAAATACAATATATTGGATCCATTAAATGATTTTGCATCATCCTTTCCACTCCCCCACTCTGCTGAGTCTCCATCGTCTATCTATGTCCATGTGTACACACTGTTTTGCTCCCGCTTACAAGTATGAACATGTAGTATTTGTCTTTTTTTTGCCTGATTTGTTTCACTTGATAATAGCCTCCAGTTTTATCTATGTTCCTGTAAAAGATCTGATTTCATTCTTTTTTTTTTTAATGACCATTAGTATCCCATTGTGTATATATGTATTTTCTTTGCCCAAGCATACTGATGAACACATGGGTTGATATGATAAGTGCTCTAATAAACGTGAATACAGGCATGTTTTTGATATAATAATTTCTTTTCATTGCATAGATACCCAGTGGTAGGACAGCTGTAGTGAATGATAGCTCTACTTTCAGTTTTGTGAGAAATCTCCATTCTGTTTTTCATAGAAGTTTTATTAATTTATTTTAGGATCAACAGTGTTTAAGAGGTCCCCTTCTGCCACATCTTCACCAACATCTGTTATTTTGGTATAAGTGTGCTGGAGCATTTGTATGCTTTCCTTTGAAAAATGTCTATTTTTGTCCTTTACCCAATTTTTAGTAAGATCAACAGTAATTTTGTTTAGTTTTTTGAGTTCTTTTTAAATTCTCGATATTAGTCTTCTATAACTCTTCCTATTTTACATTGCATCAGTGTGCCTGTCACATTTTTCTTTTTTTGTTTTTTGTTTTGTTTTGTTTTTGTTTTTTTTTTTTTTAGATGTTTAAATTTTAATACCCAAGAAAACATAAGTTAAAATTGAATACAAATACTGATGGCATAAGAAAAGAATATATACAAATTTGGATTCAAATGGGGTCATTATGTGAACCTGGATGTAAGAATACATCATAACAACCTGCTGTTGAAGCCTTTTAATAACGTAACAGATTTTAAATCAGAGAGATATAAAAAGACTGAAGAAAGAACAGCAATTTTTCCTTAAATTCTCTTATCCATAAAGAATGGCAAACTCCATATGGACAGTAAAGTTAGAGGTCATCTAAATTATCAAGGCATTTTG
>CAUYQU010010325.1:0-67362 GCA_963574635.1 Cheracebus regulus | reverse complement strand
AATAAGCAACATTGTACACTGTTTATCAGTCAATGGACAGCTGTTACCCTCTGCCATCCTGAGCAATCACATGGACCTCTTTCAAGCTGCCAAACCCTCCCAGGGAAGGCTGGGGTGGACTCCTGCTCACCTCCCTCCCACAAAAAAAAAAAAAAAAAAAAAAAAAGAAAAAGGCAGAGAAGAAAGTATGAAATAACAGACAGCATTTCTTCAATTTAATTTCCTCTGACAAAGCTTCTAGAGATAAGTAAAAAAAAAAAAAAGAGAGAGAGAGACATGAACATAAAAAAGAAGAAATGGAAATTTTTAAAATGAAAGCTTTTTATACTTGAAAGTGACCAATAAAGATATAGAATCTGACCAAGGTAATCGTAAAAGAAGTTGAATGAGTCAACAACATGATTGAAGGCAGTGTTGGGAAACCAGTGAAAGCTTCATGGTGGTTTACCACAGTCAGACTTCAATAAACGAAATTCATAATGGCTTAAGTATGTAGATTATTTTGTAAAATATTTGATACTTATAAAAGCTGTTCTGATTTTGAATATATAAATAGAAAATATATTGGAGACTTTTTTGGAAAAAAATACAAGCAAACAGAAGTTGTAAAATGGGAATAGCTATCTCTAGAATGAATAAAATTCATTCTATAAATAAGAATGCCAGTAAACTCCAAATTATACAATAGAATTTGAACTTAGGTGCTTTTTGGGGGTGAGAGGGAACATTTTCTTTTAAAATGCTTTTTAAAAAAAGACTGTCTAAAGCCCAATTTAGATAAAAATGTTATAGAAAAAGTAGGAAACTAGCTTTAATAGAGCTTATGAGTCTACAGTAAACAGACATATTATCCCTAAGTTACGTGAGAAAATAGAAAAAAGCAAACACTTATACTGAAATAAATTTTCTTCCTACCTGGGAATGCCAAGCAGTAGCTTATGCCAGATTCAGTGAAATACTCATGCTTCCTTAATGAGGTTAACAAAATACTGGCTCTTATCATGCTGATACTTTATAATTTATAGAAAAGAATTTCAAAACTGCATTTTTCTTCATGTCAATATTCCTAGAGTGTCTGTAAGGGTTATCTTGCAGCATACATAGCCACAGAAGATCACTTAATCAAAGTTGTTTGTTCCAACAAACAGCTCACCCCCAACACTAAAGCATTAAAAAAAAAAAAAAAAAAACACCTTAGAAACAGTTACAGAGTTAAATTGCTGTGCTTTAGATAAAGTTAGACATCAGAAAATGAATTAAATACTCAGGTTTTTATATAAGTAAGTGATGATTCACATTTTGAATCTTCATCTTGACTTGTATTTGAGTGACATACTTGGAAATTAAATTTAAATATAATACAAGGATTTAATATAATTACAAATGAATTAAATACTCAGGTTCTTATATAACTAAGTGATGATTCACATTTTGAAACTACATGATGACTTGTATTTGAATGTCATATTTAGAAATTAAATTTTAATATAATACAAGGATTTACAGTCTGACTGCCTTCATTTAGCACATGAAGCAGTAAAAGACATGAATGTAAAATGTTCAAGCCAGTTAAGAGTATGTGTCATTACGCCCCAGTCTTGTCTTTTATTTGTTACTTCCGTAACACATATTTTTTATTCTAAGTATTCATTCCAACTCAACATCATCCTCCCTATAGATGGGAAATGTTTGGTATTAACTTGCTGTAAGATGAGAACTCTCTGCACCAAGTTCTCACAGCAGCAGTCCAGGCCTCCCTGTTCTCCTTAATGTGCCCTGAAATAGTTTCAGTTGATTGTAAACACTTGCCAGCAATTTTTGAAGTGTTTTTTCAGCTTGTTGTTAAGAGCTTTCACACCATAACCCCAAACTTTAATTTCCTCCATTTAAGAAGAAATGGCCATCATCTTTCAGCTTCTGAGGCCTGAAGAAGTTATCTTTCACTGCAGATATCCCTGAGTTCTGGCATGTTCTTCATTAATGAAATCAATCTCCAGGAATATAAAAATGAGATAGCTCAATGTGATCTGACAGATAGTGTCCAGAAACAAAAGCCAATTGACATCTGAAAAGCCTTGAGGAATTAAAACGTATTCCATACATCTGTTTAGCTTCCTAGTGCAGGTTTTTCCCCAAGATTTATATTATCTTTTAGTCTGGCTGCCTCATCTACAGCCTCTCTGTATTCAAAGAAAATAGAACTATATGGAATATGATGCCATAAAACACAATGCACTTAAAGTCACAATGCAATGACAGAAAGGGTTTGAAATAAGAATCCAATGAATAAAATTTCCTATGTTTTTCCTAATCAGTAAAACCTTTTGCAAGTGATGAATAACTTATTGATTTAAAATTCCATTATTATGGTACTTCGGTTAAAGTTACAGTATGATTTACTAAAGACACATATTTTAGGATGATAAAATTTCATGCTTATCAGTTTCTGTGGTGCAGCTTGGGAAATGACATTTTTGCTCTTCACTGTATTGCAAGCTGATGCTATAACAAAGTTCTATAAACTCCATTGTCAAAGTTCCAACTCTCTTAAGTATAGCTTTAACACCTCAAAGTGACATTGAAAACTATTTGCATAATGTTGGAAACTCAGGTATGATAAATTTTTAAATTTTTTTTTACTTTAAGTTCAGGGGTACAAATTTTGCCTTAGTAGTGCATACTGCTCAGTCTTCATATTTATTATATCATTTAATGATATATTTTAAATGGTAAAAATCTACACAAATGGCTAATTCTGCCCATTATGACTGAGATAATTTATGAGAAGCATGAAGATTCCCAAAAGATATAACATTTCCAGGCAGGTAATGTCAGATTATCCCATTCCTTCATACCAATTCCCCCATTCTAGGAAACAGAAAAGTTCCCTTGAATTTATTTCAGAGGCAAAAATAGGGTCTGCGTGATGTCAGCAGGCCTCCTCCCCGGCAGTCTTTGTGTAACTTCAGTATGTCAAAGGAGATTAATTGATCTCGTTGGGTTACTGACAATTAGACAGGAAACAATAACTATGCCCTCTTTGGTTTTTCAAGCAGCTTCCCTTCCTAGCCTGCATTTCCAGGCTTAGCTCCAAGGAAACAAAGATTTTCCTGAAGGCAGCCTATCCAACATCAAGAACATCAGTTCAAATCTCTCCCTACAATGATTTTTTTTCTAGTGACAACTTGTCTTTAATCCAGCATTATGAATCTTATCTATAGTACTAGCATTTGAATGTAAGTTCCGTATGACATTAGATTGTAATCAACTCTTCCATCAGTCTCGCCAAAATTCCATGGAACAGGGTTTTCTGGAATTCCGGTCAGTTCATCACATTAAGTTTTCAAATTGTACCACCCCTCTTCTTCATAATGATATTGAGTTAAATCAGCACTCTTCTATGCGCTGTACTTTGTGATGTTTATTTTAATCTCTGGAGAAGTTTCTTCCAGATTTTCAATGTGTTTATCATTTCCCACAACTTAAAAGTCCAACTTTGCTATTTTAGGCAAGAATACTTAAAATTTTCCCTCCAATGAGGTCGTGGAGTTATATAGTTTCTTTTCTGGAAATAATTTCCCAAAACAAACCCTTCATGTGGAATCCAGAGTTCTTGACAGTGTCATTTGCCTTCTAACCTGGCTGCTGTTTAGATGTTGTTATAGAAAAACAATTATTAATGCGCCTGATAGCAGTGCTAAAAGTGTCACCCCTATGAATCGTATGCTCTATCTATACTTGCCTACTGAAAAGCTAAATGAAAAGTGGAAAATAGACTGGATTTTAGATGTGTGTCTATTGTTAGAACCAAAGCTTTAAACGTGATTTTAGAAAAATTGGGCTTTAATTTAGCGAACATAACCAGATGATAGGTTAGGAAATCAGTCTTCCACATGACAGCAATCCATTTTCTGAGTTTCTAAGACCAGAAAAAGGAACAAATTAGGAGAACAGGAGACTTGTCATTTTTCAGTAATGAATTAAACCTCACTTTAAAAAAAGTAAACAATATATGTATAACAATTTGATTTATTTTGATCAGCTTTATTGAGTTATAATTTGTATAAAATATAGTTTACCCACTTTAAATGTGCTATATGTTTTGAGAACTATATGCAGTTACATAACACCCCCTGCAATTACAATATAGAAAACTTCTATTACCCTAAAAGGTTTTCTTGTAAATTTTAAAGTTTATCTTCTTTCTCCTAACCCTGGCTCCCAGAAACCACTGATATGCTTTCTATTGTTATTATTTTTCTATATTTTTATGTAAATGAAATAATACAGTCTGTATTCTTTTGTTTCTGGCATCTTTCATTTAATATAGTGCATTTGAAATTGATCCATGTTGCTGAAATTATCTGTAGTTTTTTCCTTTTTTTGCTGATTAGTATTCCATCAGTTCCTCACTTCCTAAATCAGGATTAATCTAATTCCAGAAGATCTGATAGTGAGAATATGTTTTCCCATTGTGAAAACCCCACGCCTGCCCACAAGGATGGGAGCTGATGTCATGAACTCTTAGAGATGAAAACATGGTTGGCTTCAGGTCCTTCCTGTGCTTTGAGCTGACCTCTGCAGGTGGTGCTTCCCTGGCTCCATGTCAATTGACTTCTGGCCAATGAGAGGCAAGGTATTGGAGGACCAGGGGAAGGGAGTAACCCTAGCATTTCTCTCTCCATCCTTTGCTTTGGTCAGCTTTTTTGAAAAAGGCTATATTTCCTCTTTGGCTTCAGTTAGCAACAGACAAGCCTACTATGGTTCCAGTTTCCACTGAGTCAAACTAGCTTCTAGACTCTAGTAACACCAGCTTATTTTGTTCCTTTGGCTTTCAAGTCTAGTTAATGAACACTTCTGTGCTGTTAGTTTCTGGGTTCTCTTTTGCTTCTTATTTGGCTCTCGTCTCCACCATCACCTTTGTAACCAGTTTCCTGCATTAAATTTCTTCCGTTTTCCTTGTTAGCCCTGATTACATTTAACAAAGTTTAAGGTACCTGTTATTTATCCATGGTCACACAATAACTTGTAACACAAGACTTATTTAATTCTCGTGCTAATGCTGAAGCATATAATTATTATTCTGATTTATACACAAAGAAATGAGACCTAGAAAAAGTTTGTATCTATCATACAGAAGGTCTCAGTGCTAATAAGTAATAGAGGTTAAGGTGGCAAAAGATTGAGAATAGATTGAAAGGGCTGATAATGAGCATGGAGAAGTGCTGAGTAGGCTGTATGGTTAGCAGAAGGTAGGAGAGTTTACATATTCTTGAATAAAAGTATAAATGTATTCTGTAATCTGTTCCACATAAAATGTAAACAATTTCTGATCCTCTTTTCTGATAAAATTCAATTTCCCAAATCAATAATCATAAATAATGTACCCAAAGTTGTGTTAATCTCCTCTAGCAACAACAACATATCTGGCACAACAGCTAAAATTGGGTTTCTCACTTGGTCGAGTTTGTGGTGGCCCAGGATCCATCAGCTTATTGCAAGGGCCAGACTGCTAAAGTAAATAGAAATATAATGGAAATTACCATCCTGCATTTTCCATGTCTTTAAGGGTGATTCTAATTGCTTCCATTCCTCTTCAGATTAAATATAGTGATTGATTTACTATTTGGTCGAGGAATGGGGGAATTGCACAGGATTACATGTTTTCATTGAATATTTTCTACAATAGCTCTTGTTCCAAAGGCCAAAAAGTCAATGTGGGGAATGTACTAAACATTAAGCATGTTGACTCACGTGTACAAAGACTGGAGTGATGACCATTGAGTAGGTCTTTGATCCAGGCCAGAGTTGATGAGTTGCAATCAAGACCATGTGGCCTGCAAATCCTAAAATATTTACTATTTGTCCCTGGCAGCAAAAGTTTCCTTACTGCTCACATAGGCCATTGCTTGTTCCTTGCTTCTAGAAACCATCCTATTAGAGGAGTATTTTCAGTGTCAAATTCTGTGTTCTGAGAATCCCAAATTGATAAGTTCTCCCTTATCCAACATTATTTTTCAGCCATTCTGATCAAGCACCCTCAGAAACCAGTCTCATGGGTAGTCTCCCAGCTTTTGTTAGTATATATTGGCTAGGTTCTCGAACTCTTTGGAGGTGCAGTCCCTTTCTCCATTGCAAAGGAGAAGCCTCTGCTTCGTTTTCAAGCAAAGAGAGAGAGTGCTATCTTCTAGCAGAGAGGCCACTTGTGCAAATTCATAGGGTTTAGGGGAGTCATGCTCTTCAAAATTTTTGATCATATCAACCCAGATCTCCCATCACCTTTGTCAGGATCCCATTATGTCCCAAGCAGTGCTTAAATCTTGGCACAGCTTTACTTGGAATTTCAAATTCATTGGCACTCAACTACTCTGACAATTAAACCCCAGTCCTAGTCTTAAGTTTACACTTCCCTCTCATTGCACATGGCAATTGTCTCTTTAGAAACTTCTAAGGTGCTTGTCAGGCTTTCTTATTGGCTTTTAATCATTAAGTAATTGCTCTCCACTCCATTTTATTTTTGTCTGGAAATCAATCACGTTTGTCATTACAGTTACTAATTCTACCATATTGCTAAATGCTTCATAGAATGTATTAGCTGATTAACTAATCATCAGTATACGTTGCACCAAGGCCTCACTGTTTTTCATCTACCACCAGCGATGGGATCCTTCTGGCTAATAACATAAATTTCTTCTCCCAGAAAGCTGGAAAAATAGAACACAAAGGGAAGATAATATAATAAACATCCTGGATTCATCTATTCAACTTTATTTGTAATTAACACTGGTGTCACTTAGAATTTCACTAGAATATTAACTATTTCCTTCCCACTGTATCTTTACCCAAGAGTGACCAGGTTTCTTGACTGGAATATAAAGTACTTCAGAACGCTATAACAATTTTATTACTCATAGTAACAATAGGCCAATATCTATGAAATCCCGAAGTATAAAATTAATACTCAGTTGCAAGTATAACCTAATCTATAAGTTCACCACTAGAACCACCTTGCATTAAAAAGCGCTTCTTTAAACTTCAAAAGAAGTTTACTAACATTATTTACATTGGATATTTAAAATTGTACTGATTTTTACTTACCTTTTTTTACAATTTTAACTGTTATTATAGGTTAAGGAGTACATCTGCAGATTTGTTACATGAGTATATTGAGTGATGCTGAGGTTTGGGGTACAAATTGTCTCATCACCCATGTAGTGAGCATGGTACCCAATAGGTAGTTTGTCTCCCTGCCTGACGCCCCCATCTAGTACTCACCAGTGTCTATTGTTCTCATCTTTATGTCTATGTGTATTGAATGTTTAGCTTCTACTTACAAGCGAGAAAATATTGTATTTGGTTTTTGTTCTTAAATTAATTTGTTTAGCACAATGGCCTCCAGTTACATCCATGTTGCTGCAAAGGACATGATTTCATTCTTTTTTATGGTTGCATATAAAATATATATATACCACATTTTTTTTTCTATCCAATCCACTGTTGATGGGCACCCAGCTTGATTCCATGTCTTTGCTAGTGTGACTGGCACTGCAATAAACATACAAGTACATGTGTCTTTTTGTCAGACTGAATTGTTTTCTTTTAGGTAGTGAGATTGCTGGGTTGAATAGTAGCTCTGTTTTAAGTTCTTTGAGAAATCTCCAAATTGCTTTTCATAGTAGTTGTACTCATTTGCATTCCTACCAACAGTGTATAAGCATTCTTTTTTCTTCACAGTTTCACAAGCATCTGTTATTTTTTTGACTTTTTAATAATTGCCATTTTGACTGCTATGAGATGGTATCTTATTGTGATTTTGATTTGCATTTTTCTGATGATTAGTGATGTTGAGCATTTTTTCACATTTGTTGGCCGTGTGTATCTTCTTTTGAGAAATGTCTGTTCATGTCCTTTGCCCATTTCTTAATTGGGTTGTTTCTTGCTTTTGGATTTGTTTAAGTTCCTTGTAGATTCTGGATATTAGACCTTTATCAGATGTATCACTTATGAAAATTTTCTCCCATTCTATAGGTTGTCTGATTACTCTGTTGGTAATTTCTTTTGCTGTGCAGAGCTCTTTAGTTTAATTAGATCCTGCTTGTCAACTTTTGTTTTTATTGAAATTGCTTTGGGGACATAGCCAAAAATTCTTTGCCAACGCCAATATTGAGAAGGGTGTTTCCTAGGTTTTCTGCTACAATTTTTATAGTTTGAAGCCTTACATTTAAACCTGTAATCCATCTTGAGTTAATTTTTGTATATGCTGAGAGGTAGGGGTCCAATTTCATTCTTCTGCATATGGCTAGCCAGTTATCCCAGCATAATTTATTGAACAGAAAGTCCTATCTTCATTTTTTGGTGGGGGTCAATTTTGTTGAAGATCAGATGGTTCCAGGAGTGTAGATCTATTTCTGGATTCTCTATTCTGTTCAATTGGTCTATGTGTCTGTTTGTGTACAAGTACCAAGCTCTTCTGGTTACTGCAGTTTTACAGTATAGTTTGAAGTTGGGTAATGTGACGCCTCTGGCTTTGTTCTGGTTACTTACTATAGCTTTGGCTATTTTGTGCTCTTTTTTATGGTTCCATATAAACTTTAAAATAGATTTTTTTAATTATGTGAAAATGACATTGGTATTTTGATAAGGATGATAGTATTGAATTTGTGAATTGCTTTGGGCAGTATAATCTGAATGAAAGTTAATATACTGCTTAAATTTTTTCATGCATAAGGATTCTTCTTTGCTTTCACAACATAACTGCTGCAATTTTCTTTCCTGTCTTGTTATATAAGACTGCTAAGAAACATGAAGGTTAAAGAGAGTATTCAGTGAATGACTTCACTGTTGAAATATCATTATTAGGTACTGAAAAAAAATTAAGAAAAAGCAAACTGTGGTTTCACTGCATAGTTTTTAACCATCAATATTTAAGCAGTCTAATTCTGATCTAACAGAACTGAAAGAAGGAACATTTTTATTTGCTTGAGCTTTCAAAGATATCATGGAAGAAAATAAAATATCAATAATCATATACTAACTATGGAATAATAGCTATCATACTATACATAGGCTATCATAAGTGGGCAAGTAGTGACTTTCAACATTTTAAAAATTGAACTTGAAAGAATATGGCTATGTGAAAAAATGCTGATGATGGAAAAAATGGTAGTACAGTAACAGAAAGAGGAAATTAGTTTTTTAAACATAAGGTGAGCAAATGCAGAAATTGGGTTATTTTCAAATGTGGGAAGCAGAGTGTAAGTGATTGCTAATTATAAAAAGAAAGATGAAAGAAGCACCTGCAAAAAATGAGTGAGGCAAATATAGCAGGGGGAGTGATATTAATGGCTAAAGAGTGAACACTATGAGGCAGATAGAATTGGGCAGGAATATGGTTGTCATGTTCCATCTACATAGAAACTATCATAGTTGAAGTAAAGAGGAGGGCTGTGTACCCACTTTAATGAAGTATGTAATTCATTAAAATGTAAAGACATCATGCATGTTATTTGCTTCCTCATAATCCATAACATTTTCTGTAGGTAGACATATAAGGGAGAAGAAATTACATGCTCATTTGCTCCTCTCCAAAGTCAGGAAAGTATTTTATTACAGCATGTCTTAAATCTCAGTTTCTCTAACATACAACCAACTGGATCCAAACCTGTCTCTGACTTTGGAATTTATTTCTTTGGATGTATATCAACATGTGGAGATTTCTAAGCCCTAGATATTCTTAGTACTATGGGTAAACAAACAAAAACACAACACATATTTGAGTTATAAGTCTATTTCTTTTGTAACCTTAGTGTAAGTAATAGAATCTTGAAATGAAAATGTGGATTCAGCCCAAACCAGACTTGTTAGTTAAACGGTAACTGTGGACCATTCCTTCTACTCCTAAATAGAATCAAAATTGTTTTTTATCTAAAAATTCTCCTCTTTCAAATTTGCTAGACCATGGAAACCAAATATTATTTAAGAAAAGAATTTTTTATTGTTCAAATTAGTACTTAAAAAGTTAAAAGTATAAACAATATCATTCTAAAATATTTAAATTAATAACATATAAATGAAGATAATTAAAAATAGCAAATAAAATCTCAGTTTTAAATCTGAATGTAAAAGCTAATTCAATGCTTGGTATTAATGTCACTTAATTTTAAATCAAGTGACACTCATACCAGGTACTGAATTAACTTATTTATGTGACTAGTATATAAATATCTAAGGGCATAGCCCAATAAAGTTCTAGATTATTAAAATTCCTTAAAATATTAACCAATTAATCAGGTAATTGTTTATGAACAATTAACATACATAGCATATTAGTGTTCTCTAGAGGGACAGAACTAATAGGATATATGTATACATGAAAGAAAATTTATTAAGGAGAATTGATTCACATGATAGAATTCCCATGATAGATTGTCTGAAAGTTGAGTAGCAAGGAAGCCAGTCGTGGCTCAGCCTGAATCCCAAAAACTCAAAAGTAGGAAAGCCAGTACTGCAGCCTTCAGTCTATGGCCGAAGGCCCGAGAGCCACTAGTGTAAGTCCAGGAGTCCAAAAGCCAAAGAACTTGGAGTCTGATGTTCAAGGGCAGGACGCATCCAGCACAGTAGAAAGATGAAGGCCTGAAGACTCAGCAATTCAGCTCATTCCACCTTCTGCCTGCTTTTTCTAGCTACTCTGGCACCCAACTGGATGGTGCCCATCCAGATTGAGTGGGTCTGCCTCTCTGAGTTCACTAAAATGTTAATTTCCTTTAGTGACACCCTTGCAGACACACCCAGGAACAATACTCTGCATCCTTGAATCAAGTTGACACTTAACCATCACACATAGTAATCTGGCATTTAATGTCATTATTTCCAAACTAGAAGACTAAACCTATATTCCAAAAATAAAGCAGCAGCAGACTCCAGAAAACAAAAACTCTGTCAGAGCAGATAAGGGCTGGGGGAGACATGGTTGATTCATTGGAGTTTGTATAAAGGTCTGCAGCTAGCTTTTGTGCCTAGAAATAGGGGAAAATGTGATTTGTTTTTATGGTTGCATTTAGAAAACTAAATGATAATTAAAACATTTTAAAAATGGAGACGCTAAGGTATACATGAGGGATGGAAGTTAGATTACAGACTGGCCATCAGCCAAAAGTTGATGACATGCCCAACAACAGAAAAAAAGCAAAACAAAAAATTTAAAATTTACTAGTAGCAACCATACAAAACAAGAAGTCCATCTTCATTTCTTAAATTTTGAAAAATATTTGCCAAGGAATGATACAGGATTTCGGTGGGCAGAGCCAGGCTTTAGAAGCTGGATTACAGGGAGGAAGAAAATCGAATTCTGACAAATCTCATTAATAGCACATAATGTGTAGAGACATAAGCAACTAGGAAAAAGTCGTGATGAAATCTTAAGCAGTAGATGCCAAAATTATTAGATATTAGGACTTGGGCTTTCAGCAAATGCAGCAAAATCTTTGGGGCTTACCATTTGACAGGGCTTCAACCTGAATGAAAAAAAAAAAAAAGACCTCAAACCCCAGAATATACTGCCACAGGACTAAGGGGATAACTCCAACTAGACGTAGGAAAAAATCTCAGATCAGAAAATAGAGGCCAGATCATCTAACATAGGCTGCATTCTGGTATTAACAAAATTACCTCTTTCCTGGCCCCTTCCCACCAGAAGGCTCTGAAAAAGTAGCTAAAACTCACATACTACAGCTCTAAAATTCAGCTACTAAGGAGGGTTGGTTCTCAGATACGGCAGTTAAAGGCAAATTGTAACCACCCGCTCTCTAAATAAGGTCCAATGGAAGGTCTATTTAGAGCTGCTCCTTTCAGCATAAGCTAAATGAAGTAACTACACACCCATACTACACCAAAAACAAAAAAAATGAAAAATGAAAGAAAGAAATATCACAAGAGATTAAAGCATGCAAAAGCTAATGAAGAATTTATGGTAAAAATAATAGAACAAATTCAATAAAAACATCATTTCCCAGAAATATGTTATAAATGAATTTAATTAAAAAAATACATTAAATAATGTAAGAGTTCAAAGCTAAGATAAACAACCAAATAAAATTGAAAGAGAAGCTCCAGAGGCAGGGAAACAAAAAATCCAAAGGCTATCTGCGAACCAGTAAATAAATTGTAAACATCAAGCCACAGATATACAAAAAGACACGAGATTATCATCCGTATATAAAGGAAGTGGGCTAAGAGTTTAATAAAGTAGGCAAAATGTGATATGAATGGAAGGAAAAGATTATCTGGGCCAAGGAAATCGGAAGTGGTGTGGTGCACTCAACATATGGCATGGAAGATATGTTGAAAGACAGAATATAAAAATTTTCTAAAGCAGCAAAATAAATAAAATTGTAAACTGAAACTTGTAAGAAGTTTTGGAATATAATACCTATGAGCCTTTCCAGAAAAGTACAAAGTCCACCCAACCAAAAGATAAATCAAAAGAAAGATGGCAATTAAAAAGGACTGTGGTGTTTGATGAGTACTGAATCCACTAAATACAGAAAAAATAAAAGTAAACATTAGTGATATCTATGTTACTGAAAAAGGATGTTTTAGAATTTTTGACAAAGAAAAGCAAATAATAGAAACTTTAAAAACTGAAGTTCAAATAAGAGGGGTTAGAGGCAAAATGAGCACTCACTTTCTTATTTTCACATAAGTAGGAAATCATAAAATACTATACAAAAATTAAATTTAGACTGACATCATCTTGATGCATTTATACATTTTTTGACTTTGGAGGTATCTTTATGAACTCTTGTGGTAAAAGATTATCTATCCCAGGTGTGTGTGTGTGTGTGTTAAAACATTAGTTAATTTTAATACTGCTGTTAAAAAAAAAAAACCCTTCGGTCAAATTAAATTTAGCAAAATTTATTTGAGCAGAGAATAATTCACAAATTAGGCAACACCCTGAAGTAGTGAAGGCTCAGAGAGCTCCCCACCAGCAGTGTGAGCAGAGAGCTGTTACAGAACAGGGCACAGAAGGAAAGTAGAGGAATCACCTGATTGGCTCTGGTTAGGCATCTGTCTTATTTATGCATGGAGTGATGAGTTGGCTGACTATGATTAATGGAAACATGGCTGCTTGTGATTGGCTGAAACTCAGCTGTGTTTGCTAAACTCCTAAGTTAGGTTTTGGTTTCTTTACATACTAAGTTAGGTTACAGTTTGTTATGTGGGAGTTCAAACTACAGATAGCCTCAGGCTTAAGGCCTCCTGCTTATTTAATACTGCTAAACTAGCAATTACTATATGATCACATTTTATAAAACTATTACCATGTGTGTTGGTGAGTGTACATTTCTCTATTGGCACAGAAGTACATAGAAATATCTGAAATAATATTTACTTAAAGCTAATGATGGTTATTTTTAGATTATAAAATTAGGGGTGATATTTTGCTTTCTTCTTTGTTGTTTTCTATTTAGCCTACAATTTTCATGATCCATTATTATATCAACTGTGAAATAATTTTTCTAAAACATTTGGAAGAATTAATGGCCAAGATGATGACAGGTCACATACTTGGAAACATTTGGTTGTTTCACAGTTTTTTTGACTGAGCCTTTGTTTACCTAAATTTTAACCTAAGGAATAAAAAGCTGTCAGCCAGCTAAAAATAATGAGTTTTCAAAGAAATAACTGGACAACTGAAGAACAATAAATATGTTTGAGTCCAAAAAAGCACTTGGGAAATGCATTGTTGACAGTCAAAGAATAACAATAAAATTTTGCATTTTCTAATGCTTTTTCTCTTCAAAGTTTTCTTCACAGAATATTTAATTATTTCTCATAGAATACCCTGAGGATACTAGGAAAAATCATGGTTTTTATTACAGAAATAAAGGAACAGTTTAAAAAATCATGTCTGCTTCCTTCAAAGTTTATGGGTTTCTAATGTTTATTGTTTCTAATGTCAAGGATATCTTCCAGTGTGGAAGATACAAATTAGTTAATAATTTAATTACAAGCTTACAATTTTAAACCTAAAGAACATTCCATTTTTATATTAATGCTGATAGACCAATACATTTATATTTTAACATAAATGTATGTCAACTACATAGGGTTTATTAGCATCTTTTGTAGAAATATGAGTACAAATATCTACTTAGAAATAAAAAAATTAAACTAGAAAGATCTCTAATATGATCCCTTTCATTTTACAGATGATAAAACTGAAATCCTGTAGATGAAGGGATATATCATTTTCCAAAATACATTGATCTGTTGGCAGAACTTGAGTTCAAATTCATAGCCTCTCTCAGTCCTTTGCTCTTTCTATACCACACAACAATAATTCTCTTGAATCTTGTTTTCTTAAAAACAAAAGAAAAGATGTCAAAATGTCAAACCAGGTTATCTTTGCATCACATAAAGAGTTGAGCAAAAATTTCTCCTTGAATTTTTATAAATTCAATTTTATGTAAATAACATAGTATATAAAAATCTGAATTATTACACACACACAAAAAAACAAAATATTTGATCCTACTATGATTCACAAAGTATTTTAAACGTAGGCAACCAATACGGTAAAGTTACTATATGTTCCCTTGATTAGGAGGTGGAAATTGCTTATCAAAAATATAGTAGTTTAACCAATCTTCTAGGAAGCTGCAGTTTTTAAAATAGAAATCATCTTTGGAAATTAAAAAATTTTATTCACGAGTTCAATATACATGAGACACTGTGGTGATTGTCTGCAAAGCTTTAACTTAAACAAGATTTATACCTAGCACAGTTTCATCCTTTTAAAGCTATCATTTCCTGAACACATTTTAAGGCATCATTTACTTATTTGTTCACTTGTTTTGATACACCAGTTTTTGGTTAGCAATTCTGTTATGTCATTTTCTTATGTTTTGATGTTTATATCTCTTTGAAATGTGTCAGTCAAGCTTATAATCTTTTATTCACTTAAATTCAGTTTAACAGGTATGAACCAAGTACTTGTTATATACAAACCATTTCTCTAAACATTGAGAGAGATCAAATATGACGACAACACAGCCCTCATCCTTAAAGATTTAAAATTATGGGGGAAAGTACTATACATAGAAATAACTGATATATGAGTTTCAACATAAAAAGTGCTGATACAAAGACATAAACAACATGCACTGGGGGAGGTCAGTAGAAATAAGAGGTGAAAGAACCACTTGTGATAGTCCTGACGTACACTGAGAGCTCAATAGTTGGTAGTGGTTTGTTTTTAGTCTTACTGTAGGACCACATCATGCTCCAACCCATCAACTCACCCCAAGAGATCATCAACAGTATTAAAAAACCTATTGTTACATGCCATGAGTCTCTTCCATTACCAAGAGAAAATCGACGTAGAATAAATTAAATCAATACTCACTTATTTTAATAATGCAGTTAATATTTTACATATTCAAAATCTATTTCCTGTGCTCATTTCTCTCTTTTCTTCTTAGTTCCAGCAAAGTGGCACCACTAGTTGAAGCCAGGATCATGGCCTAGGGTTTTCTGTGTTGAGGCATAAGTAGTATCTTTAACACCCCCAAAGGGGTATCATGCCAGATCCAAGACATTCACAGGGCTACACTTGTCATAAAAGGATACTATAGCACTATTACTAGGTTTGCTTATTCAAAAGTTAAGGGAGTTGAGAATTAAATATAACCACACTCTTTTTAATGAGTGTGTATCATTGCCTTATATCATTTTACTAACAAAAGCAGGATTTTCAAAACTCAGCATTAATTATAATACCATGTCACATGATTAGTTGTAGTCTTAGGAACACTTTGTGCTCTTTAGGCATGGGGGCAGTCAGAGAAAATGAAAAAGAAAGGTAGCTTTTCAGGACAGCTTTACCAAAGTCCTAGTTAATACAATACAATTGTTTGGAGTGAGAGAAATCTCTCACCAAGTTGTTAGTCATCCTTTGCAAAGTCTTGCAGAAACCCTGTACTCCTCTGCCCTTGTCACTTAGAAACATTCCACTCTGAGTGCTGGCTGCAAAACAAGATAGAGTAAAAATCAAGCGGGAATAACAAAATTCTCAACACTCAAGACATTTGACTTGACTAATCTAAACCCTACAAAATATATCTTCAGATGCCTTTAGTCTGGTCTTGAAAATAATTATCAATATCAGACCCCATTTATTAGAGAAAATCATCAAGGTTCAATAAAAATGAAAATATAACATATCAAAATTTATAGAATACAGCTAAAGTCATGCTTAATCATTGAAATGCTTTTATTGGTAAGGAAAAAATTTTCAAATCAATAATGTAAGCTTCTACCTACAGATATCAAATAAAAACAGCAACAATAGAGTTAAATGAATCAATATAAAAGAAAAAATAAGGATTAGGAAAAAAATACTGAAACGGAAAACTAGGAAATGTTTAAAATTCAATAAAATAAAAAGTTGGTTCATTGAAAAGATCAATAAAATTGACAAATATGTTGCTAAACTGAATGAGAAAAAGAAGACAAAAATTACCAGTATCAGGAACAGAAGGGGGACATTATTACCAACCTTACAGAAATAAAAAAGATTATAGGCTAATGAAATGAAAAACTTCCTAGGAAGACATAAATTACCAAAACTGACTGAAGAATTTTTTTTACTAAAAGAAGTAGTAATAAATCTGAATAGATCTATAGTAAGAGAAGAAATTAATTTGTAATTAAAATCTTCCCACAAAGAAAAGTGAATTTCGTGACAGAATAGCTTTGTTAAGAAACCCTGGTATCCTTGTACATCGCCACATAAGCCATGTTGGCAGGCCTCAGAGGTAGATTGACATCAGTCTAAACCAAGTTTTGGTGGATAAGCTGGCATTCTTCCTGGATCAAGGAGAAAGAAGCTTCTTAAGAGTTGCTGCAAGGCAATTTCTCAGTCCTATCTTGTGGGAGACTGCCACAAGAAATTTCTCATCTATCTTCCTACTTTCAGTGACTGCAGGACTTTCCAACTTTCTGTCTTCTTGGATACAGCTGGAGACTCCTGTGGAAATGTATAAAACTGCTTGGCTACAGTTTAGAGGCTACTTCTCCATGACAGAGTGACCCACTCTTGTGTTGTGTCATCTGGACTTTGGTTTCGTGTCATCCTGTGGGATTAGGTGTGTGTGGAGCTGACACACTCCTTAGTAAAATATTGGCAAAATAAACATGGCAATATTTTAAAATGCACACCATGACCAAGAGGATTCATCCTATTAATGCGAGAATGCCTTAATGTTATATGAGAATGCCTTAATATAATACGTTCTATCTATAGAATGAAAGTTGCAACCCATATGATCACAATACATGCAGAAAAAGTATTTGAAAAATAAGACACCCATTTATAACAAAAAAAAAAACCTCTCATCAGATTTGGTATAGAAGGAAAATTTCTCACATAACACAGGCCACACGCAAAAATCTCACAGCTAGTATCAGCATTAACGATAAAAGACTGAATGTTTTTTTCCTAAGGTCAGGGACAATCAAGCATGTCTAATCTTGATGCTTCTATCCAACATTGCACTTGAGGGTCTAAACCTAGATGGTGATGATAAAAATAACAGTAATATTAATCAATTAAAGCCAACCAGATTGGAAAAGAAAAAGTATAAAACTCTTATAAATGATATAATTTTGTATGTTAAACATCTCAAAACATGCACACACAAAAAAAATCTATTAGAACTAATAAAAAAACTTTGAGGAAGGTAGCAGGATACCAAATCAATAAAGAAAAGTTAATTGTATTTCTTTACACTAGTAATAAGCAATCTAAAAATGAAAATAAGGGAATATTATCATCTACGATACCATCAAAAATAATAAAATACATAGGAATAAATTTGACAAAAGAGGTATAAAATTTGTACACTGAAAATTATATAACATTGCTGAGATAAAGATCTAAATATGTAGATGGGCATTCCATATTCCTGAATTTGATAACCCAATATTGTCAATATGATAATTATCTGCAAATTGATCTATAAATTCAAAGCACCTCCTAACCAAAAGTATGTCAAGCTTTTTTTTTTTGGTAGAAATTGACAATCTGATTCTACAACTCACCTGAAAATTCAAATAAAGTATAATATCTAAAACAGTTCTGAAAAAGGACAAAATTGGAAGACTATTTGATTTTAAAACATATAAAACCTGCTAATAAGGCCACAGTAGTTGTATAAATGTGATATTAGCACAAAGTAGGCATGTAGCTCAGTGAATCAGAAATGATAGTAGAGATAAATGCTTATATTTATTTATAATCAATTAATTTTTATGAAAGCCTTATTGATACAAAATTCACATACCATTAAATTTAGTGTACAATTAACTGATTTTTAATACACTCAGGGTTGTGCAACCATTAGCATTATCTAATTTTAGAACAGTTTTATCAGCCCCAAAGAAAATCTGAACTCTCTAAGAGTCGTTATATAGTCCCTCAGTTCTCTACAGCCCTAGGAAACCACTAATTCACTTTTGGTCTCTATATATTTGCCTTTTCTGGAAATTTTGTATACCCAATATCACACAGTACGTTATCTTTTGTGACTGGCATCTTTCATATCACATAATGTTTTCAAGTTTCATCCATGCTGTAGCTTGTGTCAGCAATTCATTTCTTTTTATTGCTGAAAAATATTCCATTGTATGAGTATGACATATATTATCCATTCTGTTGATAGACATTTGGGTACTTTCCACTTTGAGTTATTATGAATAATTCTGCTATCAATATTCACATACAAGTTTTTGTATGGATTTAACTCTTTATTTCTTTCATATATATATTTAGGATTGAAATTGCTAGGTATTGTCTGTGTTTAGCTTTTTAAGGAACCGCTAAACTGTTTTCCAAAGTGACTGCACCATTTCAACTCCTCACAAGCAATGGATGAAGGTTCTAATTTTTCCAAATTCTCACCAACACTTGTTATAATACGTCCATCTTAATTATAGCTATTCTAGTAGGTTTGAAGAAGTGTCTCGTGGTTTTGATTTGCATTTCCTAATAGTTAATAATATTAAACATCTTTTTATGTGCCTTTGGGCCATTTTTATATCTCCTTTGCAGATTATCTATTCAAATACTTTACCCACTTTGTAGTTGGGTTATTGATCTTTTTATCGTTGAGTTGTAGGAGATCTTTGTATATTCTGAATATGTTTCCCATAATATATATATATATATGACTTCCAAATATGTTCTCATATTCTGTGTGCTTTTCTTTTGATTTCCTAACAGTATACTTTGAAACTCAAATGTTCAAAATTTCAATGAAGCCCAATTTGTCTATTATTTATTTTGCCTTTTATGTTTTAGTCTCCTAAGAAATTATTGCCTAAAATATAATTGTGATCAGTTACTCTTATGTTTGCTCCTAAGAGTTTTACAATTTTAGCTCTAACATAGCTCTATAATCCATTTTAGTCCATATTTGTATACAGTGAAAGGGCCACCCTCCTTCTTTTGCATGTGCATATCCAGCTGCGTCAGTGTCATTTGATGAAGACTATTCTTTCCCCACTGAACTGACTCAGCACCTTTGCCAAAAACATATTGACTATAAATGTAACTATGTATAATTCTCTGTCCTATTGATCAAAATATTTATTTCAACACCATGGAATCTTAATTACTGTGGGGTTTTTTTTAGTAATAAGTTTTGAAATTAAAAAGGGTGGGTTATCCAACTATGTTCTTCTTTTTCAGGATTGTTTTAGTTATTCTGGGCCCCTTACATTTTCCTATGAATTTTAGGGTCAGCGTCTTAATTTTTAGGAAAAGGTGGCTGAGATCTTAATAGAGATGGTGTTAAATCTGTAGATCAATTTTTTTAGTATTGTCATCTGAATAATACTTACTTCCAATCCATAAATATTAAATGCCTTTCTATTTTTTAGATCACAATGTTCTGTAGCTTTCAGTGCACAAGTCATAAACTTTTGTTAAATTTTGTCTAAGTACTTACTATTTTTTATACTATTGTAAATGATACTGTTTTCTTAGTTTTATTTTTTCAGTTGTTCATTACTAGTACAAATTCACATGGTAATGTGTAACAGTGCTGAATTCATTAATTAGCTCTAATGATTTGGGGGGATTTTTAAGAATTTTCTCTATATAAGATTATGTTATTTCAAACATAAAGAGTTTAACTTTTCCTTTTCAAATCTGGATGCCTTTTATTTTATTTATCTTGCTTAACTGCCCTGGCTAGAACCTCTCATACAATATTAAATAGAAATGATGAGACCAGTCAACTAATGTCTGACAAAGATGAAAAGACAATTCAATAATGAGAAGATAGTTTTTTCAGTAAGTAACGCTGGGCTAATTGGATATACATATGCAAAAAAAGAAGGCAGCCTTTCCTTAACTCAAAATCAGTTATAGATATAAATGTGAAAGTTAACATTCTAAAATTTCTAAAAGAAAATAAGATAAAGTCTCTGTGATGTTTTTAAACTTTCAGTTTTTATATTCAATGACAAAAGCAAAACATATAACAAACACTGCTAAATTAGACTTCATCAATATAAAAAACCTTTGTCGCAAAGGACATCATCATGAAAATGAAAAATTAAGCCACAGATCAGAAGAAAAGATTTGTAAACCATATATATGTGATAGAGTGTTTATATATAAAACATATAAAGAACTCTTAAAACTCAAAGAGAACATGCACTCCAATATAGATTTAGGCAAAAACTTAAACAGATTACCAAATAAAATATACAGGTGACAAATATGCTAATAAATAAAGAAAGATGATGCTCAGTGTCATCAGAAAAATGCAAATCAACTATGAAGTATCACTATTCCACCCAAGAGAATGTCTATAATAAAAAAAGAGAGCCAATACAAAGTTTTGACAATGATGTGAAGAAACTAGAACCCTCATACATTGCTTATGAATGTAAAATGGTACAACCATTTTGGAAAATGGTTTGGCAGTTTCTCAAAATGTTAGACATAAACATATACGAAGCAACAATTCCTCTTCTAGGAATATACTCAAAAGAAATGATCAGTTATATCCACAAAACCACGTATATACAAATATCCATAGCAGCATAATTCATAAGATCAGAAATAATCCAAATGTCCATCAAATGGATAATTGATAAACTAAATGTGGTATAATCAGACAATATAATACTATTCAGTAATAAAACATGCTACAACATAAATGAATCTTGAAAATATTATGTTAAGTGAAAAAAACAGATACAAAAGAACTATATATTGTATGATTCCGATTATGTGTGTGTGTGTGTGTTTTGTTTGGTTTTTTTGTTTGTTTGCTTTTGAGACGGAGTCTTGCTCTGTCACCCCGGCTGGAGTCCAGTCGCGCAATCTTGGCTCATTGCAACCTCTGCTTCCTGGGTTCAAGCGACTCTCCTGCCTCAGACTCCCAAGTAGCTGGGATTACAGGCACATGTCACCACCCCTGGCTAATTTTTGCATATTTCGTAGAGACCAAGTTTCACCATGTTGGCCAGACTGGTCTCCAACTCCTGAACTCAGGTGATCCACCCACCTCAGCCTCCTAAAGTGCTGGGATTACAGATGTGAGCCACTGTGCCTGGCCACTGATGTGATATTTTTTAAAAAGACAAATTTACTAATTTACAAGCAGATTAGTGATTGCCTCATACTGTAGGTGAGAGCGAAGATTGGCTGCAAATGTGAGCAGGGAATATTTAGAGTTGATTAAAATGTTCTAAAACTAGATTGTAGAAATGCTGCAAAACAATATAAATCTAAAAATCACTGAATTGTACATTAATAATATGTGACTTCTATGGTTTGTAAATTATACCTCAATATAATTTTTTAACAACCAAAAGAAAATATTTTAATGGTAATTAGCATCATAACTTTCAGTGAAATCAATAACACATCATTAAACATTAGAATTGACGTCCTAGTAAGCTTATTAAGTAAAGATAAAAGACGAGATACTAAAAGATTTAAGATTAATAAACAAAACTGCCATTATTCACACATGCTTTGATTCTGTTATCTCTAAAAATCCCAATGTAATCTACCTGCAAATTGCTTGAAATATTACAATGACTTAGCAAACTGGGCAGATATAAAATCAATATAAAAATATTAATTCTATTATATGAATGGAGGACAGGTTTAAAATTTTTATATGTAACACAAAAATATGTATGTTCATGTATTATGTGAACTATATAATACACATATTTTCATATACAACAAATATATGTGTGTGTGTATATATATATATATACATACAAAATATATAGTACTTAGAAATGTTTCTCAAAAAAGTGTGTAACATCTCTCTACAGAAAGTTATAAAACATTAATGAAGACTCAAACAAAAGATTCCTCATTGTGTTTATTAATATTTTGTTACTGAAGAGGAATACTCAGACTGAAAAAAGCATCAAAATTTACAAAATCTCTGGCTTCAATAGAATTTCTAACAAAGTTTTTTGTAGAAATACACAAACTGGCTATAAAAATTTATATAGATAAGCACAACATAAAATTCAGCCAAAACACTTCTGAAAAATAAGGTAGGGGCAACTGTACTAGAAAATACTGAATTATTATAAAATACTTGGAGTTAAGACAGAATTGTACTGGAAGAGAAACTGAAGGGAAAGAAAATGCTAAATATAGATGTTTTCTTTTTTTCATATTATAGAATAACTTGTAAAAGATAATGGAACTGAAGTCTATGAAATATCTAGTCATAAACATTAGTTTTCAAGAATTTATTTCTCTCCATGAAAAAGAAGGAGGCTACGTAACTTGCAGTACCTGTCTGTGAATGAATATATATTGTTCCCAAATCATTCATATCAGCTTGACCATATGACTTGTTTTGAGTGATGACAAGATGATGCAGGAAGTGGAGACCCACACACTCAGGCATACAGTAACAGTTGTTCAGCACATGGTATCACCAACCTGGGTCCTGCCGCCTAGGGGACTGGAGTCCATGGAGCTCAGCATGGATGCTTCATCATCCATGCGTCATCATTTTTGTGATGCATATAAAATCCCTGCCTTACTGTCATAGGCTAATTGGGAAGTCATTTTTATCTGACTGCTCATAAGTGCATGATTTTCAGTGCATTTAAATAAAGAATAAAAACTGACTTTAATGTCATGTATGTGAATCAGAGGTCAGAGTATAGAACATGTTTATTTGCCTTTATCTGACAGCCCTACATCTAATGTAATGCTGGATTTTTCAAAGTACAGAATATACATAATGTGTCATTTTAAAAATTTTTAATTGATTTTTAGATCTCCATAGCTGTAAAATAGCCTATTATTCTCAAGGAGTTGCATTGCCACCAGCATCCCCAGTAAAAGCAGAAATAATTTTCTCTTTATCATTTAGATATAAGTATTCAGTGCTGCCCACAATTAATCATTAGACCCTTTGAATAAACTTTTCATCAAACAGGTACTCTTTCATAGAAGTGATTTTGTTTTTCCAGAAAACTCAGGGCAATAGGAAAATAACTCAGAAATAGTAGTATGATTAAGAAAAGTCTTGTTAGAAAGCATATGAGACAGATTCAAAATAATTCCTAGGTTCTTGCATAGAACTTTCCTAAAGTCCTAATTAGAAACACACAGTCATTATTTTACTGTGTGTTAAGGAAAAATGCTATAAAATAACTATAACCCAAATCAAGGAATTTTATTATAATTACATATAAATACATAGCTTAAAGACAGTGTTGCATTTGACATCAAAAAGTGGCAAACATTAACTAAAGAAATGAAGCCTACCAAAAAATATTTACAATCTAACTGAAGGACAAATTATATTGTTTAGTCTGGATTGTTTTAAATAAAATAGAAGTCTTTATAAATGTATAGTAAAACAGCAAGAGTTTAGAGACTTAAATTATAGACTTTGGACAACTGAACTAGAGAGTCCGAGTATTCTGTGCTGCCAACTAAAGACTTGTTACAAAATATGGACGTTTTTATGCAGTGAATGCCCAGAAAGTACTTCTAATATCCATGAGGAAAGCTCAGGGAACGAAGAACAGGAGGAATATAAGGACCTTTTACCAGGACCCACATAAATCTATACAAGGCTCCTAGTAGCAAGAGAACCCAGCACTGGGCCAACTCACGTAGAAAAGGGAGGACTCCTGGGAAGGAAGGTCAACACTTGAAAATTAAGAACAGGACAGATAAATACACACAAAGAACTGAAATACGAAGTTAGGAAAAAACAAAGAAAATCAAACTCTTAATTTCTCCCTATTCAAGACATAAATCTGAGATGAGACCAAAATTATAAAGAAGGCTTATTCATTCAGTAATAGAGAGGTTGGAGACAGGAGCCAACAAAGACACTGCACTTGACTAAATGTCTGGTACAAAATCAACGCTCCAATATTTATTTGTGAATTTTCATTGATATATGAAGGATAATATTTGGCATGGTGTTTTAAGAGTATACATGGCAACCCCTAAATAGTGAAAAGAGAAATGTAGATTTTTAAAAAAGAGAGTGATAAAGAGTTTTTCTTGAATACATTTTAGGAACTGACTTTCTCCTAAGTTTACATTTCCAAACATTTGTTAGCTAACCTCAGTAATACAATGTCTGCACTGAAAGAGGTGAAGAGAGGATTGGCTAAAGTTTAAGATGGTTCTAATAACAAGAAATAATGCAGTGCAACGAGAGTCCATTGTTTCTTTTTGATAATCCTTTCCTAAATTCTTGCTAACTGTCTAAAAGTGAAATTCAAGAACATCCTTTAGAGTCTCTTAGGACTAAGTCTCTCATGCACTGTACTTTGTCAATTAGCTACATCAAAGACAGCAAAAAAAGTTAGACGGACTTTCACACTATATTACAGAGTTTTCCATTAATATTTACACATTTATAGGCTGGATATTCAGAATGACTTAGTTACATTGGCATCAGTGCCAAAAACAAAATTCTTCTTCCCTCTCTGTCCTCAATAGACACTATGTCAATGTACTTTCTGTGACTAGAAAAGCACTAATTACAGTAAGGAAAAAAATATCCTATGTCCAAGCAACAGATATTATTTTATAATTTAAAAAACAACTATTGTTATATAATGATATGAACCCTGGGTAAGACATGCTGGTCAGTTATAATTTATTAAAGACATGATTGCACTCCATTATAAAACTAATTTCATTAATGTTGTTAATATCTCAAGTCTACAACCAGAGGTCCATGAAACAGGGTTTAATTATCTAATTTGAAGATCACGGGCCTTCTGCTGCCTCCCACGGCTCAGGCTAGGGACATTGAAACATGTGAAACCAAGAGGCTTACGCTCAGGGAAGTGTTTGAGAAGTTTTGAAAGTTCACCTGGTGTCAAACATTGAAATCTATAGCTACTATGAAGTTTTTGAAATTTCAGTCTTTCAGCTATAATAGTTCACCTTATAACCATTGCAGTTTTAAAAAGTAATATAACCAAAGGCTAAAAGCATACACTTTGGAATCAGAGCCTTAACATGGAATCCTCATGCTGCTTCTTAATAAGTAACTCAATATACATTTTTAAACCTCTCTCAAACTCTGTTTCTTGATTTATAAAATAATAGGAATAATATTATTGGTTATCTTACGGGATGTCTTGAAGATTCAGATTATGTATGTAAAGAACTTATCACATTACCTGGCACTGAGTAGGCACTCATTGTTCAAGAATCTTCATTGCTTTTATTATTATTCTAAACAGAGCAGGCAAGTGTTGGAAATATAATCCTGATTCAGCAGATAACAATTCCAGCCACTGCCAGGTGGGCAGACAGCCTCTGACCGTCACCAGCAAGCCCCTGTGGTTAGCTGAATATTGGCTGTCAACACTAGCCCTCACATTAACTAATGGGAAAGTCTCCCCTTAATAAATGTTACTGATGTTTCTAACGTGCCCCATAGGTACTGGAGGAGAAATCTGGAGACTTTTTCCAAATCTAAAAAAGAATATTGGGTTTGATTCAAGAGAAAAATCTGCTCATTCCCAAACTGTTTGAATGAATCCCAGAACACAGAGGAAAGTGGTTTTGGTTAATTTTACTTGGGAATCTCTTTTTGATGCCTGTGCCATGTAAACAGCAGGGTCCTGAGGAGTACTTCCTCATGTTAGTCATTAAAGCTGAGACCTACAAAGTATTCATAAAAGTCAGACTCCGGCTCTCAACAATTATCAGTAGCTAAATTTAATAAATTTTCTTCCCAGGAACTCCATTGCCATATAATGAGGAGTGATCAGTCTACACTGAATGAATCAAAATTTTTTGTCTAGCAACAGCACTGAATCTGCTAGATGGCAAGGGATAAACACAGAAGAGCCCCTTGGGGAAGCTGTTGAAAAGTCAGCATTATTGCCTACTAAATGGAACACCATCCATCTCATACATATTATGAGAGGTCTGAAAAATTATCTATTGTTCTTTACAGACACTCATTCTAGATTACATGTTAATTTAATGGTTGAGGTCTTTGGGAGTCTGGATCCCTTGTTATTTTTAACATACTACGCACCATCTGCATAAAATGGAGTACAAGGTAAGTTGACTCTTCCTTTCTGTATTTCTAAATAAAGATGCAAAAGCTTGTATTCAAATCAGCCCTCTCATGGCACTACATTTAAAGTAGAAATTAGAATTATTTTCACTGCTTTCTCATTTATTTATTTTAATACACTGTACAGAGTGGGAAGAAAGGATAATAGAGGCGTGCTGAGTGATTTTCCAACAGATAGAAATACTTTCACTTTATACCTTAATAGTTGGTATAATTTACCTTTTGCCATTTCAGTGCCATTTTCACTCTACACTGTGACAATCAGAAAAAATTATTTTTCTAAGCCACAGTCTGTTGCCCAACCAGGGAAATGCATTCTTCAAGGCAAATGCAAAATTATTCATTTCTCCTAGTTCTTGCACACTAGCATAAGTAACTTTTCAGTCACTTCAAGTAGAATTCTGCCACAATCCTCAGTCCCCTTGAACATAAACAAAAATACAGTGTTATCAAATATTTAACAGGCCTCTCAACTTTTCCTCCATCCACAGCCTGGAGACAACGTTGGAGGATATGAAATGTTTGAGAGAGGACTAAACTGGTTATGAGTTGAAACATGTTTTACCCCAAAGAAGGAAGGATAATATATTCAAGGAGGGAAGAAAAATAATGCAAATGCAGTGTTTCATATATGCTAATTGTACCTTCTGGTTTATTACCACCTCAGGTAGTACAGATTTCTATAGGTGAGACATAACTTAAGCTCATTTTTCAGGAATGCCAACACAGGAACTAATTTTGAAAATGAAAGGAGAGGACAAACTGAATTAAATGCTCTAAAATTTCTCCAAATTTATGATGATTGTATCTTATATGAATAAATAAGACAGTTTTTTTTCTATAAAATGTGTTTTTGTCTTATTTTGTTTTGAGATAGGGTCTCCCTCTGTTGCCTAAGCTGGAATATAGTGGCGCAATCTTGGCTCACTGCAACGTACAACTCCTGGGTTCAAGTGATTCTCCTGCCTCTGCCTCAGCCTCCTGAGTAGCTAAGATTATAGGCACATGCCACCACAGCCCAGCTAACTTTTGTATTTGTAGTAAAGATGAGGTTTCACCACATTGGTCAGGCTGGTCTCAAACTCCCGACTTCAGGTGATCTGCCCACCTCAGCTTCCCAAAGTTCTGGGATTACAGGCATGAGCCATCAGGGCTGGCAAAACATAATTGTTTTTATCAAGCTATTGAGCAAACACTAGACTAGAATAAGTACTCTCAAAATCATCTGATATGTGAGCAAAAATATATTCACAAAGAAATGTGAATTTCAGATTAAATTTATAATAGTCAAAAACTAGAAATACTTTTTACAAATTCAAACAATTTTTGATTAAGAAAATTATTTACTCTAATAAAATTGAATAATATGCAGCCATTATAGTTCACAACGTTTTCATTTACATGGAAAAATATCCATAAAATGTTAAATAACAAAAGTATTGTGAAATAGAGAAATCAATGTTTGAAAAAAGCTGAGTTACTCTGTCAGAGAAGTGAAGAGGTTTGTTTTCTTTCTCTTCTGGAAGAAATGGGGTCAAGAAGAGAGGGGAGGAGAGTGCATAGGAAAAATAGCCAAATAACATGAGGAAATCACCCGGGAACTTTAAAGAATAAGAATTTCTAAAATTGAATTTTAGATTGCATTTGCCAAAGTAAACCCTGTTTAGCCCTCTAACACCTTCACTTGAAGGCTGTTTCATGCAGAGGGTTCTTGTGAGAAAAGGGTATTTTGAGGAAACTCTACTGATTTCACTCACAGGTCAATGCTTGGAAAGATGTAAAGTAGAACTTCAAATAAAAATTTGCTAGGCAGTAAATTAGAACTTAAAATAACAATGAGGCTTGGAGAGGTGCCCCAGCCTTCAAAGGTAAGTGACACAAGTCCCCTTAGTGGGCAAGTGGCAAAGTCAAGTCCCTGCTCTTAATAAATGGACTTTTTTCCTATTTATTTACCAATCTGTGAGCTTTCCAAATCATTCTCTAATGGAAGTGATAACTTTGACAGTTAGGAAAAGTAAAAAGAAAGCATTAAAGTATATTTCAATAACCACATGAAAAGACCATTCATAAGTTGTTGAAGGACACTTAGGTGACATCTGTGCCTATAGACCAAGTGGCAGATATTGTATCATTTGCTTGGAAAGGGAGCCCAATAGTGAACATGCAAAGAAAGGGCAAAGTAGACCCCTGGAAAGAAAAGTCAGCATCAGGGAAGTAAAATAGAACATGGCTGGGTGTTTTTAAAAAAGATAATAATAAGAGAATGTTAGAGGATGGAAGATGCTGTAGTTGATCAAATGGTACAACTATTTGGTAACTAAGAATCATGGAGTGCTTACTAAGAAAGGTGCTGTGATAAACGATCTATGTGTATGATTTCACTGCAATCTCTAAATAAACCCAGGAGGCAGATGCTATGATTATCACCATTTTAAATATGAGAAAACAGGGACAGAATTATTAAATAACTTAGTCAATTTTCATCTGATAGAAGTAGTATAGACGTAATTTGAATCTAAATAGCCCAACTTGAAATTCACAAAAATAACTTAATTACTGTTATGTGCCTAATTATGTGCCATGTTAAAAGTGTCACATGGGTTATTTATATAATGCACCACAACAATCCCTTGAGATAGGTACTATATTGTTTATATTTACAGGTAGTAAACTAGGTCATCCTGGCTTGTGGGGAAAAGTAACTTATTAGTTCAAACTTTATCATAATGTATGGTGCCAAGATCTTTTTATTTGCCCTGATTATAAACTTTGAACCCATAGGCGGAAAATATCCTCTCTTTATTATTCATCTATTTATTCATTCAAAGGATGTTGCGTGATAACCAGATGTTAGTGTTTTCCATGATAAAAAACATGAAGCACCTTTAAGGCAGGAAACATATTTCAGCATGTCAAACTTGCTTACATATGCCTGCACCATTTTGTGAATTATTTATGTGTTCATGATCCCTGGTCCCTATCAGTAGTTATGGCTTAGGTGATATTAACTGATTTTAATATTAGTTGACATAAAGCGTCATTAAAGTGATACATTGAGTAGAGTTACTGGAGGATTATGAAAAGGGAAAAGATAAGAGAAAAACAAGGGGAGTACAGTTTTAAAATTAGGTTTCCCAAAGCAAAAGTTTAAGCTTTCAGGAGTACCTGAAAATTGGACTGTGATGCTGTACACTCCATTTCAGATGACGATAGCACCCTCTGGTGAATGACACGTATATTTCACAATGTTCTCCAAGATAACAAGTGGTGTGCTCCAAAACCTACATGTGGCTTTTAAAAGTAGCTCTTCTAATTGTTTGTTTTTTTTTTTAAGTAAGCATATGCTCAGGTTAAATTTCTTTCATATCAAAAGCTGCTTTATTACCAAAGTGAGTTTTTTGTAATGTGCAAATTCTACTTCTGGAAACAAGTAAGAAATATAGGGCTTGGTATCCTGGATTGCTCAAATTAGTTGCAGAACATACTAGTTTAGAAGAAGCAGAAACCTGTTAATTGGATCTACAAAGTAATATACGCCAACAAAATATGTTTTCTTCATATTGATGTGTAAATTTTACATTTTCACTGGTCTGAAGTACATAAATGTATCCACGCAGCATGCTTCCCTACCTCTTTTAGCTCTTTACTCAAGTGTGTTTTTAGTGATGCTTTTACTGATCATCCTATTTAGAAATGTAGTTTGCACCACCCTATGCTACTTCTCTGCTTCATCCATCTCTATAGTTAGGATGACCAAATACATTTTCATCCAATCTAGGCCATTTTTAAGAGTGAAAGTGATGTATTAGTATTTACACTGGAACAATAGCCAATGGAAACACTGTGGCATGGTCACCATACTCATAGCACCTATCACCTTTTAATATACTTATATATTTTTTTCATTTTCTTTCTTTTCCTGGTAAAATATAAGCCTCACAATCAGCAGGGAGTTCTGCCTGTCTGACTTTTTTTCTCGTTGCTATAACCCCAGTTCCTAAATAATCCTCATAAGTGTTCCATAATATTGGGCAAAGAAATGAACCTGCTGTGGTTATTCAATAGGCTTGCAAATTCTTTGTCACTCACCTCATTGAGAAGTGGAACTTTTTTATCTTTCCTTTGAATCTGGGCTGGATTTCTGACTGCCTTGACCAATGGAATGTGGCCATAATGACACTGTGACAGTTCCAGGCCTGGCCCTTAAGAAGACTGGCAGATTTTACTTCTTGACTGTGGGAACCCTTGTTTTTAAAACACTCCCTCTTGCAATCCAGCTGACATGCTGTGAGAAGCTCAAACTACTCTGGTAGACCAGCTCAGCTGAGCTTCCACCCAACAGCAGGGCCAGTGGCTAGGTTTGAGTGAACTAACTCATATTGCTAACCCAATTGAATCCTCAAATGATTGTAAGCCCAGCCAGCACCACATGGAAACAGAAGAACTGCCTGGCTAATTCACAATAAAATGGTTGTTGTGTGAAGTCACTATGTTTTGGATGGTTTGTTATACAGCAATAGATAAGTGAGACACATGCTAGATACCATGAAGGATACAAAGGGAGTTTGATAAGACAGATCTAAAGGAACTATTCACTGAAAGAGGAAAAAAACCCTCATGTATATGGATAATATTTCTTTGTAAGTTACACCTAAGCAATCATCACTGCCATAAAAAGCAGTCATTTCCTAGGCCAAAGTGACTTGGGAATTTGTAGAAAGGATGTTGAAGGGAAGTAAAGAAAATTTCACTGAATTGGAGTGTTAAGAACACATCACCAGATAGAATTTAACAACTGTAGGTTGGGGGGCAGAGTTACTGGTGGAGGCAAGCTAGTAGCATGAGCACAGTGGTAAAGAGGCATAAATACCCACTGAGCTAACAACAAGTTCAGTTTGACCAGGGAATGGGCTTTATGAGGAGAAGGGAGAGCCAGAAAGGAGCATTAGAGACAGGCTATGAAGACTTAAACGTTCTGCCAGTAGATAGATTTCTTTCATGGTTAGATGTGAGTCAGAAAATTTATAAGAAAATAAAATCATTCTAAATTCCTCTTCCTAGAGATAGTCATTGTTAATCTTTCCTTCTTGCGTTTCTTCTATGGACATATTAGTGCAATTGAGAGATGGGAGACAGAATTTCTATCCTCACTCTTTCACTTAACACTCATTTCATGATATTTATCCATCTTGTTGAAGATTCTTTGAAGATAAACTTTTAATACTTATATAAAAGCTAGCATATAAAATATCACAATTTTTTCAATGAATATTCAATTGGTAGATATTTACATTGTTTCCAAATCTGAATATAACTATTAGGTAAATGAACAAGCATTCATTCAACTATACTTGAGATAGTGCTGTTGGCCTGCACTGAAGAATTTTGTAAGAAACAACCCCATGAAACATTGCTAGAGTTGACATAAGCATTTGGCTGAGGATATTAATTACATTTCGGAGTTCATGTTTAGTAAGAAAAAAATTATCTTTGGAATAGGGAGAAGATTGTCTTTTTTATTATCTCACAGACACTAGGAATCATTAGATGAATATGACTTCTTTTGCTTTGTTGGCTTGAAATCATATGGGCAAATATGTGGCTCTTTTCTCTTTGCCTCAATTTCTTCATTCATTATTTATTTCATATTTAATTGTGTATTAGCATGTGGATCTTTATAAATAACATTAATTCTTTTTGGAGAAAAGTGGTTTGCAAATAAATAGCTGAAAATATAAAATTAAATGAACATTACTTCAGCCACTTAGGAAAAATTAAGGAAAACAGAATGATAACATAATGGAACTAAGTATCATATAAACTATTAAACCAGAATCATTAAATGAATTGATAGATAAATATATATTTTTTTTACCTATACCTGCATATGGTAGAGTGGTAAAAGAAGTCATCTAAATTACGTATTTACTCAGGGTCAAATCCAAGAAAACTCACTTACTTTCCCAAATCATAATCATACAAGGAAATGAGATTTCAAAAATTTCTTGAATAAAGAAAAAAGATTAATAATTTAAGAGAAGACAAGTGTTGCCTACATGACTTTTATTAAGAAAGAAGACTCACAGGCAGGGAGGGTAATAACTGAACAGGACTTTAAAGGGGATCCAAGTTAAGTAAAATAGATGATATAAGCATTTTGCAATTTGCTCTCCATCATAGATATGGTATGTCTTAAAGTAGAATGAATGATGCAATGAACCTTTTTCATATCTCTAAAAATAGCATCATAATAACAATATGCAACCATATAGACAAATGGTATACTGAAAGTGCAAGATACTTTTCTCTGAAAACATTACTACTCATGTTTTAAGAGGGCCAGTTAGCTACATGATGTATCTAGTTGCCTTTCTTTGTAGATTTGAGGAAGGTTTTAGGACTAATTGAATGATTGTACAGTGGTAACATTTTGGCTGGAATCATATTGTACCTACTTTAAGAGCTTTAGCCAGTGAAAGTTAAAGGCAGAATCTATCTGTATATCTATGATAATGCAAAAATAAAAAAGATATAAAGTTTTTAAAGTAGTAGAATTTTTTAAAATTTTGAGGAGAAATGTGTAATTTATGTAAAATGCCATATTGTTCAGGAGGTGACATTGTCAGTTCAGCCAATATTCCCAGATTAATATAAATACCTCCATTCTCCAAAGACATCTAGTGAAAAATTAACTAGAAACATTGAAGTGTCTTTATAATAGTTACTGCATCTGGAATTACTATAATAAGAAAAAGAAAAGTTAATGTATATATTAAATGATATTTCCTTTTTTAAAACTTTTAAGTTCAGGGGTACAAGTGTAGGTTTGTAACATAGGTAAACTTATGTCACAGGGGTTCATTGTACAGATTATTTCATTACCCAGGTACTAAGCCTAGTACCCATTATTATTTTTCCTGATCCTCTCTCTCCTCCCACCCTCCACCCTCTGAAAGGCCCTAGTGTGTGTTGGTCTCCTCTATGAGTCCGTGTGTTCTCATCATTTATCTTCCACTTATAAGTGAAAACATGCAGTATTTAGTTTTCTGTTTCTGTATTAGTTTGCTGAGGAAAATGGCCTCCAGCTCCATCCATGCACCTGCAAAAAATATGATCTCATTTTTTATAGCTGCATAGTATTCCATGGTATACACGTATAACATTTTTTTATCCAGTCTATCACTGATGAGTATTTAGGTTGATTCCATGTCTTTGCTTTTGTGAATACTGCTGCAACAAACATATGCATGTGTGTGTCTTTATAACAGAATGGTTTATATTCCTTATCAGATATATGTAGTATAAACAAAAATGAGCATGGCTTTAAGGACCAGCTGTTGTGGCTTTAGCCCTGATCACTATGATTCAGGAAATATGCAAAGCCAGTTTACATACACAGATTTTTTTGTAATCCTCAACAACAATGTTAAGCTTTGTTATGAATGAGAAAACTGGGATGGGGTTATTAATTTCTGAGATCACAAAGTGCTGAGTTTGAATTCTGATTCAAGTCACTGTAAAGTCTGCATTCTTTCCACTTCACAAAAATGTGATGGGAGAGTTCAAAGAACTCTGAAGAGGTTGGGATTGCAGCCCACCACAGTTTCATACATACTAGCAAAAGACATAAGATTTTGGGGTCAGAAACAAAGGGCTTTTTGCACATAGCATAGCAAGCAGCATGAGTTTCATGTTTGAGTCAGCTCCCCCTTGTTCTGCCAAGTTCCATGAGGCAATGTAGAGGGGCCCAGTTAAATACTGTGCAGATAGTGGATTTGTCACAGTTTA
Source organism: Cheracebus regulus (assembly GCA_963574635.1). Lineage (NCBI taxonomy): Eukaryota > Metazoa > Chordata > Mammalia > Primates > Pitheciidae > Cheracebus > Cheracebus regulus. The sequence continues at coordinate 32,941 of CAUYQU010010325.1, read as the reverse complement.
TGAACCCTCAGCTTAGGGAACCCCAACTCTTATAAGGAGCAATGCTAGCTAACATGGTTAGCTAGCATTTGCCCCAAAGGGAAATTTTTCTTTAATTATTATCCTGATCAGTGAACAAATCTGGCCTCTAACACAGGTATAGCTTACCTCTAATTGTCAAGGTGGTTAAGACAGTTTGATATACAAACATTCTTGAAAAGCTGTCCTGGAACACAAGCCTTCATAGCCATATAGAAATATTATGGAGAATTGTCCCACAACAACATTACCTAAGGAAACATCTCAATAAAGCAGATCTCTGTGACATTACTGGACAGTCTGACAAAGCCCCAAAGAGATGTGATTGAGTTTTCCTTGTGCATGTTTGCATACATTGATCTCTAAATTGGATTCAGATTCAGGTCATTGGAATCAGGGCTCTATGTAATTAGCCATTACACAAAGGGACACAAAGTAGAGATGAGACTAGCACTTTGGTGAAGGAGATAAGCAAAACTTGGTAAGATACAAGGGCTTCAGTCAAATAGAGTATGCTCGGGGCAGAAATCCATCCTAGACAGAAAAATCTAAGCAGAAAACCAGTTGTATGAATTAAACCAATCTGTAAGGACAAGCTCCATTCAATTTACTGAGTACTCAGGAAGTTAGGCTCTTACTCCTGGGCATAGGCTGATTTGTATTCTGACCAGGATAATAAAGATAATGTCTTCCTGTGGGGCAAAGGTTGTGCAGTTTACCTTGCAGCACCAGATACTCAGATAATAATAGCAAGAATAATTCCAGACTTTGATATAGAAGAAGCTGTTAATATGTTCCTTGTTCAGATTAGAATTAACTTGAAAGCTTGGAGGAATGTGCTGATGAAAGACATCAACTATTCCAAGGAATAGAAATTAGGGGAAGCAGAAATTGACAGGAAAAAGACATAAAGAACAAAGTTGGGAGGTCATTTTTTCCAAAGAGATAGGAAATAACCAAATGAAATGTCAACAGCAAAAAAGCAAACCTGTGCCTTTCTGTACAAGCTAAAGTACTGCAATCTTTGCCCAGAAATTAAAAGTGAAGTGTCAAGCCAGCTCAATAGCAAAGCCTACCTGAAAGGAGAGCCAAAGAATTAGAATTTGCAGAGAAAATGTTCCCTTCCAGCTATTTAAAACAAAACATTATTAAAGAGCTCAGTTAAATGAGACCTAAACCATATTAAATCCAAAGCACTACTTTTTTCTCTTTAACTCCCTAGTTGCTAGGTACCTAAATGTTTACAGGGTCTTAGGAATGCTGTTTAAAGGCACTGTGTCATTGGGAAGATTATCATCTTTTTGCATAATTTTTACTCTGGCAAGCCATCTTAGAGTCTGTTATATGCCAGTCTTGCAATCATTTATTATAAAACATAATATCATCTGCTGTAATATATTGCAGTCATTTCCATAATAGGAGTTATACTTACTGCTGACAATATCACTTATTAAAAGGAAGGTATATACATATGTATCTTCAATAAATTTCTAAAAATAACTGAGAATAAGCTAAGGGATACTGATACTTATGAGTCACGGTATTCTCTCGTTTTAATTTAAAGTTTTGAGAGTGATGAACTTTTTCCAGGGCTGAGGGACCAAGACCAATAACTGCTTATTATCAAACTTTACGTGGAATAAAGAATAATTTTCATTTTAATCTCAAAGAATTGATAAAGGAGATGAGGAGAGATAATTTTTATTCAAATAACTTTAACTTTCTTATGTTTAATAATACTGCTTGCATAGAAAATATATATGAAAGAATATAAAAAATGATAAGAAATCTAGTCCATTCTCTCAGCCATGACTTGATGGCTTAGAAAAAGTGGCATTTTAATTAAATTCAATAATATAGTATTTAAAAATCTAAAAATTATGGTTTGTTTCCAAATTTTTAGTCAAATTAAAAAGCTTTTTATATTACCAGCTTTAACAACCATCAATGTATTCATTTTAAAACTTGTTATATATGAAACATTATTTTTATAAGATATTTCAAGGTCTATTGCCACAGTTTCTTCTGTACCTCTTAAATGTATAAGATCAAAGAAAAGTTTTAATGACCTATTTAGGTTCACTTTAATTACTATGTAATAAGTGTTTCATAATTCCTAAAATAAATGTGATCTCTGCCTTCACAACTGTTTCTTGAAAAATCTTGGTAGGTTAAAACATATTTTTAAATCTCAATATTGCATTTAGTATTTATTCATAACATATCTAAAGTGAGAAAATCAATGTGAGAAACATAGAAGACAAAAGTAAGTTGACTGACCGAAAATATTAATATCCCACAGCTTTCCATTTAGCACAACTGAAGTTATGAATTTGTGGTGCTAAGAATGTAATAAGATTATCTGGGGAAATTAGCCCAGGTCAGAGAAAAATATTTTTAACAATCTGTGGGAAAGAGAATTTCTCAGCAAGTGTGGAGGAAAGATCATTAAGTCTAAACCAAATGTTTCAAACCATCAAATCTCAAAGTGCTAGAAATGTTGGACCTCGAGATTATGACTGCTCTTCCAAACTATAAGAATATAAACACCTCAAGGAGGGATATGTACTGTGAGTCTCTGAGCTAGAACATTAGAACAGAGTCGTATAGCTGTGATTCCTAGGCCTAACTTTTCCTAGATTAAAAGATTAGAAAAGTAGCAGATAAGCAGCAAAATCTAATTTTTAGATTGTTTATAAAACACGGATAGTTAGATTTTAGCTATAAAACTAATGAATTCTTGATTTCTTACTTCCACACACTAGAACTTCATCTTGAGCAGGTAACCACTAACATTTTATTATTATTATTATTTTTTTTTTTTTGAGAACTAGTCTTAGTCACCCAGGTTGGAGTGCAATGACACAATCTTGGCTCACTGCCACCACCGCCTCCCAGGTTCAAGCAATTCTCCTGCCTCAGCCTCCTGAGTAGCTGGAACCACAGACACACACCACCATGCCCAGCTAATTTTGTAGAGACAGGGTTTCGCCAGCCATATTGGCCAAGCTGGTCTCGAACTCCTGACCTCAGGTGATTCACTTGTCTTGGTGTCCCAAATGCTGGGATTACAGCTGTGAACCACTGTGCCTGGCCCGCAACCACTAACATTTAACATTAAAAAAAGTTATTAAACAGATTTGCCCACCAATTTAATAAAAGAAAAACCTTCATTCTCAATATAGAAGGGGAAAATTATGCAGCATATACAAAGGAAACTAGATTTTTACCTTTTAAAATATTTTTGTGAAAATATTCCATCTACTCAATATTGTTGAATCATAGGTTAAGAAACAAAAACAGCACTAGGCGGAAGTACTATTTTTAAAAGAATTTTACTGAACAGAAGGCCTCTGACTTTAGCAAATTTTTGAATCCAATTTCAGTCTCTAAATAGATTAAAAGCAACAGATATGAAGGTGATATAATGTACAAAGGAAAATATCCTCTTATCCTGACAATAGCAAGTGACTACAGCATCAGATCCTCACCATCCACTCGCATCTGAGGCTTTGTCCTTTACCACCTTGTGAAATTTCTCGTCTGCCTTACTGAAACCAAGCCAGTTACCTCTGAGGACCCTAAATCAAAGTGACTAAACTCAGAAATGGAATAGTTCAGGCTATTCAAATTCCAATGTGCATCTTTTATCCCTTCTAATTCTTTGTCATTGCCTTTTTCCTGGACTTTCCCTTTTTTACTCTCACGACCTAACTACTTTGTGCTGTCTTCACTACTTTTGCACAATTAATTGCTTCTCTTCTCGCTGCTCTCCTCTTGCAACCCCAATTCATGCCACAAAGCCCTCTGGAATCCCTGTTCTCTTGCAAGCACTCACCTTCTGAAAGTGGCTTAGTGGCTTCTCTGCTTTATTGTCATACACAAAACTTCCTCTCTTACAAAGTCACTCTCTCTAGTGCCGGGGAGAGGGTGTCACTCTCCCATCCATCGGTCACCTAAGAGCTGGCGGGGGGCGTTACCTTTCTCCTATCCGTTCGATTTTCTGTCACCTCTAAGTAACAGCTCATTGTTTTTTGAGTCTCTTGTCTGCTCTTGGACATATGATCTGCTGACCTCCGAGTAACTCCTTCAGTTCTTTGGGGATTTGTAACTCAGATCATGATCTTGTCTCCACCCCAAGTGCTTTTGTCCTCTTGAGTGATCTCAACATCTAGACAGGTGATTCACTCCACACAGTAGCATTATAATTTCTGAACTTTTTAAATTCAGCCACCTTCAAAATACTCTCTGCTTGAGTCACCCACTCCCAGGGCACATCCTTGTCACTACAGGGAGTTGTTTCATGTTTGGTTTCTTCTATCCAAACTCTTACCTCCTCATCAACCACCATTTCCTTTCCCTTCAGTTTATCATATCCTTGCCGACAGCATCTTCTCTTCTCCCACGGAGAAAAACAAAAGCCCTCGAGGCTTTTATTCCATTCCAACCTATTAATCCCTTTCTATTCACTTTTCATTGCCCAGGGTTTATTGCCAAAACGACTCTAGCCTGTACCTCCAAGTCCCTAGTACCCTAATCATTCCAGTGAAACTAACCAGGCAAAACTGAAACCTTGAACAATACTACAATCCATCTTGTCTGTTCCTACTTCTAGATGTTCAGATACTGCTAGAGAAAAATTACATGACCATATAGCTCATATGTGTCATCTCCAACATCAGCTAGAGACTTAGAACTGCCTGACAATCCTGCTATGACATCCCTATCAGTGGTGTGTCTGTGTGTATGTGCGTGTGTGTGTATGCATGTGTGTGTGTGTGTGTGTGTGTGTGTGTGTGTGTGTGTGTGTGTGTATCTAGAAGTCCACCTATATTTGCTCATAGATATGCTGGGTACATAGAAAAGAAATATTTTAATTTGTGGCAATCAAATAGGAATGTTTTTTAAATGATGATGAATATGTAAATAAACTAGTTAATTTTTTTGTTTTGTTTTGTTTTCAGCTTTTATTTTAGATTCTGGTGGTATATGTGCAGGTTTGGTATTCAGGTATATTGTGTGATGGTGAGGTTCGAGGTACAAATGATCCCATCATCCAAGTACTGAGCATACATAGTACCCACGAGGTAGTTTTTCAACCCTTGCCCTTTCTTGTAGCCCTCAGTATCTATTGTTGCCATCTTTCATCAGTTATTTACAGTTCATTTATTCTTAACATCATTTATTTATACCTCTAAGTCTAGATGCAATTTGCCAATCAAGGGTGGTAATTTTTATCATAAGATTGTCAAAAATATAATTGATGTATCACTTTTACCAGGTGCTCAGGAAAATAAAATAGAAAGTTCACAAAATGTTAACTTTTGTATAGAAAATTGAAAGGTTTTAATAACTCTTTAGCACAAAATTTTATTGGTATAGCTCTGTGTCCATGTCTATTTTCACACCAGTCCATAATCTCTTGGGGGGAATAGCTTTTTCTAAACTCCCTAGGAGTCTAAAACTAATCCAGAACTGAAAGTAGAGTTTAATGTTGTAGATCAGAAAACACTAGTATCACAAAATATACAATTATAATCTAAATGCTGTGCTTTGATTAAGGAAGCAAATGTATGAGATACATTTTAGTAATATTTTCTTTAAATATGGCTTAATATTTTGAAAGTTTTAATATTTAAATAGGTAATTTAGTTTTAAAAAATGTGTTAAGTTTCTGTGATTGATCGATAATGGCTACCAAGGATAATCCTATTTACTGATGCCTGGAACCTGTGAATATTAGTTTATATGGCAAAAAAAAAATGTGATTCAGTTAAGATATTAAGAAGAAGAGCTTATCTTGTATCATAAAGGTAGGCCCTAAATATAATTACATATATTCTTTCTTTTTTCAATTACATATATTCTGGAAAAAGAAAAAGGTGGATAGAGTTTTGAGACAGACACACATAGAAGGCGGAGGTGTAAAGATGATGGCAGAGACTGCAGTGGTGTGGCTACAAACCAAGGAATGCCAAGGATTGATGGCAGAACCAGAAGTTAGAAGAGGTATGAAATAGATTCTCTCCCAGAGTTTCTGGAGGGAGTGTGTCCTGATATCATTTTAGTTCAGATTTCTGGCTACTGAACTGGGAGAGAATGAAATTCCAATGTTTTAAGCCACCCAGTGTTTGGCAATTTATTTCAGCAAGCACAGGAAACAAATAGAATAGGTTTTGTTATATAATATATAGCAAATATCACATAGTTACCTGACACACAATCTCTATATGAGTCTCTTGACACTAAGATTTTTGTAAATAGTGAGTCTGAGGGGATGAGTGCATGTTTCCTGACCACAATTAACTCCCAATTTTTTTCAAGGACACTAACATAGAAATAAAAATTATAATGCAGTATGGCTAATATATTAAAAACATACATTAGATCCATGAAAACACAAAGTTAGTAAATGATATGGAGCCTAATAACACATTAGAAAAGGCAACTTTGAAGGTGAATAACTTTGAAGATGACTAAGAATTCATCAAGCAGAGAAAGTAAAGTGTGGCATTGGTGGCACATAGAATAGCATCTGGGACTCAGAGAATTTAAAAAGCATGATAGGTCCAGAGAATAGTGAGCAGATTAAAATAGGTCATACATGATAGGGAAATTGAAAGGATATAAAGCAATGCATTATTCTTTAGACAATGTTAAGTCACAAAAGGTTTGCAGCAAGAGACCAGCATGCCCTGATTTCTGTGTTAAAAGATAACTCTAAAGCATGTATGTGGAAAATTCACTTAAGCAGAATAATTCATTCCCCTGATGATGCACAAAAAATGAAGTGTTACCTTACTAAGTTGGTTCCAACAGCAGGCAATGAATTTTCATTTGTTTTGGCAATATAGTGGCATGCTAGTATGCTTAAATTCAACTCCTAGACAAGTTACTAAAATTTCTTTATTTAGCCAGAATAGAATTTTCAGTTCCTTTCATTCCTAAAAGAGTAAGTAGATTCAAGTAGAGGGCCTCAATTTATTACATGGAAGTTTATTTAAAAGTATCCAAATGAGTTTTTTTAAGCAGCAGGAATCTTGGAAATGTAGCTTTCCAAAAAAGACTTCTCTGATTTTTCCCTCTTTAAATACTAAGTAATGTTCTCCAAAGGCTATTGAGTGTAGAGTAAATTCATTATGGCCTCATGGGTAAGAAATTATTAACCTAATTGAGTCCATGATTTATTCCTCCAGAAAAGAAAAAAGAAATCCTTAAGTGAGAAAACTGTTAAGTACTTCTTAAAGGATAATAAATGCTGGGGTTAAATAATGTGGAAAGTAATATAAACATGTTGCTTCTGCTAAGCAGTGGCTAAGTTGTACCAACAATGATCTTGCAATTCTCACTGTGGAAGTAAAGAAAAGAAAAACTACTTCCTAAAGTAGCTACAAGTAAGTGAGCAGAACTTAGAAATAAAAACCTACATTTTTTTAGTTTAATGAATAATGCAGAAATGCCAGACCAAATACACATTTCAAAACTATTTTTTTCATCCAACATAGAGATATTTATTACTTAATGAGCCTGTTTTTTAGAACTTCAGTGCTCAAGCCAACCACTGATGACTGACCAAAAATTATAAAAGCAATAGTCTTGATTTCTCAGCATTAGCAGCAGCCCACAAAACTCTGAGACCATGACCCAAGTTATACTTCAAAGACAAATGTTTTTATTTTCAGTAATTAAATCAAACCATAGATCTTCACTGCACTTTTTCCCTTGATCAATAAAGACCAAAGTAAAGCAAAGAGCCAGAAATTATCTGAGAGTACAATGAACATAGCCAAAGAAGTCTCTTATTTTTGCCTGAATATTCTAGATTCACCAGTTAACTGTTAACTCTACATTTCATGTTTTGCTTTGCTGACCCTAGTAAGTCTTGCTTCTTTTTTTAATCACCCCAATTGCACATACAGAAAGTTCAGTGAATGGACAGGAAGATAAAACAACTGTTAATGAATTTATCACTGTATTTTGTGCCAGGGATAAATCTATTTGTAAAATTCATGATTCTCAATGGATGAGTGAATGGAAAAAATAACAGCATTTGAAAAACAGTATCTACTATCCCACTCTACGACACACTATAGCATTGGCATGAAGCAGAGAGAAACGTCAACAGTCGTTTCTTTCCCAGTCAATAAATCTAACTTTACTGCTGAATCAAAATTTTACAGCCACAAGGAAACATGTAATACAATAGCAGTGCTTTAATGAAAGATAACAGTGAGGGTGATGATAAATATGCATTGGAAACAGGATGTTGGCCTCAAAACCTACCTGGCAGAACCACTGTCTCCCACCAAAGGCCCACACGCCAAAAATAGCTAGTTTTATTCTAACCTTGATCATATTTCTCCTTAATCCATATAATTGTGTTCATTCCTCTGAGTTTCAGTTGTTCATTATAGTGCTTGTTATGCACAAAGCATGGTAAAAGACATTAAAAAGGTATGTTGAGGGTAGAAATCATGTAGTATGGGGACAGGGGTGAGGATCTCTCAGAACCATTTGCAAGGTTTCCAGTTGGTAATAGCTCCTGTGGGTGTATGTGCCTGTGTTTGTGAGGAGGAAGAAAGCAGGGGATGGGAGGAAGGTTTATATGATTCTCTGAAAGATTTTTTAAAATATTTCCTTCCTTCCTTCTTTCCTTCTTTTCTCCCTCCTTCCCTCCCTTCTTTCTTTTCTTTCTCCTTCCTTTCTCTCTTCCTTTCTCCCTCCCTCCCTCCTTCCCTTCCTTCCTTCCTTTCTTCTCTCCTCCCTTCCTTCCCTTCTCTCTCTTTCTTTTCTCTCTCTCTTTCTCTCTCTCTCTCATTCTTTTTGACAGCGTTTCACTCTGTCACCAGGTTTGGATGCAGTGATGCCATCTCGGCTCACAGCAACCTCCGCCTCCCATGTTCAAGCAATTCTCCTGCCTCAGCCTCCCAGGTAGCTGGTTACAGGTGCACGCCACCACGCCTCCTGATTTTTGTGTTTTTAGTAGAGATGGGGTTTTACCTTGTTAACCAGGATGGTCTCTATCTCTCGACCTCGTGATCTGCCCGCCTCAGCCTCCCAAAGTGCTGGGATTACAGGTGTGAGCCACTGCACCCAGCCTAAAATATTTTCAAGCTAACAAACAAGTGTGTGTGTGTGTGTGTGTGTGTGTGTGTACAGTTTTCAATTATTTCTTGTCCTAAGACTTAAAGAGTTTATACATTTAGAATAATCTTATGAGATTATCAAATTCACACTAGATATAAGTCTTGAAAAGTTTCAGGACTATCAGCTCTCAGCAGGTCTATTTTATTCTTGCAGAGTCCTAATCATGTTCCTGAAGCAAGTATCTTAAGCAATATTAAATTTAAAACTCTCAAAGTAAAAAGAGCGTTGAATTCAACATTGGTTGGATTAGGGGAAAATTTACAAAGGAAATAAATTTTGAACTGCATTTTCAAGGTTAAAGATGTATTTTCCAGGAAAAGAAGAACAAATGAATATTCTAGACAGAGGAAAATACATGCTCAAAGGTACAAACATTTGGAATAGCATGGAAATTTTAGAGAAGAGAAAGTAGTTCTGCAAGGCAGTAGGAGTCTAGAGAAGTGAGAGAAGATGAAACACAAGTCAAGTCCCTGCCTCCCACATGGCAAAAGCCCAATCTTGGATTCCTGTCCTGATTCTACACTCCCTTCCTCTGTGTACATTTCAAACACATTCCCCAAATCTTTATCCCTAAATGCTTACCTCTTACTCTTGCTGATCCTGTACCTCCATGCAGCATGTTTATCAGTAAAAGGCACTAGTTTGGAACTGAACAGAACCAGGTTTGAATCACCGTTTACTAAAGTAGTAGCAGTGTGGCTTCAAGAAAGTTACCAAACCTTTGTCTAAGTTTCTTTCCTTATAACATGGAAAAAAAATGCTTTTACAGTGTTTATTCTAAACACTGAATGAATGTCTCTTGAAAATATATAATATATATTTATGATTTTAAAACAAAGTTAGCTGTCCTTTTCCACTACTATGAGAAAGCTCTAGAAAGAAAAAAAAGCATGCCTTTCAAAAGCAGATCATCCTCATGTGAATTCCAGCTTCTTCACATACCAGCTATATGGTCTTGGGCTTAACTCTCTGACACTCTGTTTTCTTATTAATAAAAGAGAGATACATAAACACAATCTCAGAAAGTTGTGTGGATTAGATATAATGTATTAGGTTGGTACAAAGGTAATTGCAGTTTTGGCCATTAAAAGTAACGGCCAAAGCAGTAAAGTTAGATTAAAAGTAACAGCCAAAACCACAATTACTTTTGCATCAACCTAATACCTCTCCCATTGTCTGGCAGCTGTGGCTTCTCTTCTGAATATTCCCTCAACACCTATGAGAATATGCTGACAACTGCACTTAACTTTTCCATTTAGCCATGAACAATCTCTTAAGTAGAGTTGACTGCACCACCATTTTCATCTCACACTCAACGTCCTTCATGTCCAGGCAGTCACTAGCTATTACTTCTTTCCTCTATCTTAAGGACCGTTAACACTCAACAATATTCTAAGAGTCAGATAGTAAATAGAAGAAAAACTGATGAGATTCACATTATAGCTCTTCCTCGCACTGACTAGAAAATAAAATTTATACATATATTACACTAATAATAAGTATGGTGGAGAGTTCAGTCTATTGAACATTTGTAATTAAGGACATAATATGGATCAATTATTTTTTAAAAATCACAAAATCCTAAATCAAGATTGCAGTCTAGGAAAGGAAGGATCCCATGTACCAAGCAAAATACATAGCACATAATTAATGTTATTCTTATCATTTATCATTGCAAGTTAGGTAGGTATCACTATTCTCATTTCTTTACAAATGTAACTGAGTCTCATAGTAGTTAACTTGTCCAAAATCATCATAAAATAGAGATAGAGTTATCTTCAAATAATTGTTATACTTACTTTAAACTATCAGTTGGCTATTACATCAGTCTGCAGCTCTCTCCTGTGTAATAGCATAACACATTTATATATGTTGTATTACACTCCCTCCAGCTTTAAAAACATTTTATTTTTCATTAAAGAAAACATCCTATTATCTCCTGAATTTCATAGCTTAGTAACATGACATAGAAAGTCAAAATAATCCATAGAAGAAAATAGTGTCTAGCTCCTGCAGCAATTTAGGAGTGTATTCAACCTGTCTTATTTATAATGGTCAGAATAGCATAGGAAGCAAATTTCAGTTGCATAAAATGGAATCAGATCTATTTCTAGCTTTGGGTCCATCATGTCATTAATATGTCTGGGTTTCTGTAAATGTGATAACTCCAATATTTTAATAGACCAAGAAAGTCTTTTGAAACCTTGTAGCAATATTCAAATAATTTATATACAAAAAGCTTTAATGTAATATCTGAACAAAACATCAAATCTATCAGTTAACATATAAGTAACAAAGTCTTAGAATAGCATATGTCACCATTGCCACAAATAGCAGTCATGTTTTTGGCCATCGAAATTTAAATTGCAGATTCTATGTGCCATGATTATATTAGAAATGTTGAAAAAGGGCATTTTATAATATTTCTTTTAGACAGAATAAATTCATAAACACGGTATCAATTGAGAGTGACTAGTCATAAATCTACTTATGAGAAAGCAGTAATTAAAAGAAACATGAAATAAGTGAAATTATCCTCTTCTATATTGTTCTTTTAATTGAAGTTTCTAATATGGTTCCAATCAATGAGAAGATTTTTTAAACTCTATCTTTATGAGTCTGATTAGAATTTTTTTAAACCAACAAAACAACAAAAGTGAAATCTGTTGAATAATATAATTCTTTTCTCTATTTTTTCAAATTCTCTGCCAAAGCAAACACATGGTACATATTAGTCAGCTAGGTCTGCATCAAGTCATCAGTTGCATGAACTGCAGTGATTTTGTTGCCAAGCCTATTTCACTAAATCTCACTGTTTTTAAAATGTAACTCCAAACATCCTTATAAGCTGAAGAACACTCTAAATGCCCCTTAGATGTACAATATTTTTAAGTTTCTTTTTTTAGCAACCTTTGGAAATATTCCTCTTGGATAAGAGCTCACATTCTAAATTCTTTAGGTACCTGCTAACAGGAAAGTAAAATATAGACCTTTGTCTTCTGGCACGAAGTATAGAGAAAGGAAAGAGTTCATTTTCTTTATTTTTGTTAAGATTTTATTTAAAAATTTCTGAAAGCAATAGGAGCTGTTAGAATAGTTTGACAATAATTATCAGATGGTTGGAATATAGGATTTCAATGCACATTTAATGTACATTTTATTCTTTCTCCTACAGACCCATGTCACTGAAAAAAGTCACTGTATCACAAAATAGAAAGTACTCATTTATCTTATGGTACTTTTAACCTCACATAAAAAATATGATATTTATTGCTGTCTCTGTCTTTCAAAGATAAGGTTGATAGTGATGACTACCATCTCTTTGATTCTGAGGGAAAAAGATCTAGAGGAGAACAGTAGCTCTTTCCATGAATAGATACAAGTTTTTATGATAGCAACAAAAATGCAATCATTTAACAGCCATGATATGAGTTGACTACAATTTCCAAAAGCCTGTGTTCACAGTTTATACATATTCTATTTTTAATTTAAAATGTTAAAATGAGGAATTTTCCAATTAAGGATACCTAAGGTTTGCCTACCTAATTTGGATATTATGTACAGTTATGTGACACTTCACAATAAAGATATGTTCTGAGAAAAGCATTGTTAGGTGATTTGATTTAATCATTACACAAAATAGAGGCAACTTACACAAACTAGATCCTACCACACAACTAGGCTACATGGTACAGCCTATTGCTTCTAGGCCACAAACCTGCATAGCATGTTACTGTACTGAATACTGCCAGCAATTGTAATACAATAGTAAAGACTTGTGTCTTTAAACATATCTACATAGAAAATATACAGTAAAAATATGGTATAAAAGATAAAATATGGTACACCTGTATAGGACCCTTGTCATGAATGGAGCTTACAGCATTGGAAGCTGCTTTGGGTGAGTCAGTGATGAGTGGTGAGTGAATTTAAAGGCCTAGGATGTTATCGTACCCTGCTATAGACTGTAAACACTATACCCTTAGGCTACACTAGATTTATTTTTTAAATTTTCTTTCTTCAATAACAAATTAACTTTAGCTTACTGTAACTATTTTACTTTAAAATTTTCTGTTAGTCTTTTGCCTCTTATAATAACACTTAGGTTAAAACAAACTTATGGTATAGCTGGACAAAAGTATTGTCTTTATTTCTTAGTAAGATTTTTTCTGTTATATATAACAAAAGAAAATACTTTTGTATACACACACACACACACATATACACAGATATATACAAGTGTGCATATATATATCTATATTTAAAACTTTTGTTAAAAACTAAGACACATGCACACACATTAGCCTAGGTCTACATAGGGTCAGGAGCATCCATATTGTCTTCCACCTTCATGTCTTGTCCCACTGGAAAGTCTTCAGGGGCAATAACAGGAATGGAGATGTTATTCCATATATTTATAAGATGGTGGTCCCATAAGATTATAATAGAGCTAAAGAATTTCTATTGTCTAGGGATATTATAGCCCAATGCATTACTCATATATATATATATATATATATATATATATATATATATATATGTAAAAAAACCCTAAAATAACAATAATACATGTAGCATAGTAAATATAAACCAGTAACAGAGTTATTAATTGTTTGTGCTATATGACTGGCAGCACAGTAGTTTTCTTTATACCAGCATCACCACAAACACGTGAGGAATGGAATGCTTTGCACTACAACATCCCTAGGCAATAGGAATTCTTCAGCTCTATTATAGTCTTATGGGACCACCATCCTATACTTGTCCATCACTGACCAAACTGTCATGTTGTAGCTATTTCTCTCCCATAGTTCACCAAGTGTTAGAGGTCATTTCCTCCTGCCACCCACAGCTCGGCAAGCAAGAGTGCTATAGTTCTTTGACTCCCTGTTTGGCAAGTTCTGGGTTCTTGTCCTGCAACCAAGAGGAATAAGGTACACAGACACTGGAGAGTGAGTAAGGCAGAGTAGAATTTTATTGAGCATCGGAAAGTAAGCTCAGCATGAAGAGGCGACGCTAATGTGGGTAGCCACCTGTGAGGCAGAATCTGGGTATTTTTTATGGGAGTAGAATGGGGGAGTCAGTGCTAATTAGTCCATGAATTGTCCTGGAAAAAGCACCATTCGATTGGTTAAAAGGCATCATTTGGAAGGAACCAGTCGAAAGAGAGTGGGTAAGACGAGGATAGAAGTTCTCACTTTGATCATGAACTTTATCTGGGACTGACAATTTGGTTTTCAGGCTTTAGACTGTCCTTGGTTTGAAGGCTGGGTTTCAAAGGGGACCTGTCCCTGTCTGCCTAGGAATTTGTCTGTTTCCTGTCTCTATCAATTATGTGGTACACGACTGTAATTCAATGTAACATCATATAAAAACATTCATTCTTAGCCAATGATTGAGAACATCAGAAGAAAACATCCACCAATCACCACAAGATTTCCCATATACTTGAGTCTTGTCCCACCTACTCAGTCTTCCCTCTGTTTAAAATGGATGAACTGTTTATCTTTGGTCCCAGAAAGGCCGACCTCTCAGCATGCATGCTAATCTCATCTACTCTCTCCAACACAAGAACGTTGATTCAACATTTCTCATTTTTCTCTCCTACATTATCAATTGTTCTAACTCTTTTGGATTTCCATCAATACACACAAATATTGATTTTTTCCATATAAAAATATCTCATTAGTACCTCAGTTCTGTCTCTAGTAAACACTCCATGTACCTTCTTTTCTCTAGAAGTAAAACTCCTCCAAAGATTTGTTCTTTATATTCTCTCTTGAAGCCATTGTATTGGAGATTTCCTTCTACCACATCACTGAAACTATTCTTTTTGAGGTTGCCAATGACCTTCATATTGGTAAACCTAATGGTCATTTTTCAGTTCTTATATTACTTGACTCCTTCCTCAGTGGCATTTTATACAGTTGATCACACCCTCCACCTGTAGACACATTCTTTGATTTCAGCTTACCACAATCCTGGTTGAGCTCCCTTACTAGCCATAATTTATTTTCCTTTGATGTGTCTCCTTTATCTTCCCAACAACTTTTAATGTTGAAATACCCAATGGTTTAATTCTTTTATCTCTTTTGTATCCTTACTCATTTCCTTTCATTCAGTCTTTTCTATGCACTGATGTCTCCCAATGCAGTCTGAACCTCTCCCCTAAACTCCAGGCCCAGTTACACATGATATCTCCACCTGGATGTATAATAGACATGTCGGGTTTTTATATTCAAAGCTAAACTCCTCATCTTTAACCTCCCTCCAAATTTCCTATTACCCATCTCAAATAAGGGCAATTCCATCCTTTCGGTTGTTTACAAAATATCTTGCCATCCTTTACAACATTTTTTCTCTTAACTCACATTGAATCTACAGAGAATCCCATTAGCTCTACCTTCAAAATATATCCAAAACCCAGTGACTTCCCACTACCTCCTCCATACTTAGTATCCTAAGGCCTAATTATTGCCAATAACCTCCTCAGTGGCTTCTCTACCTCCACTCTTTCTCCCCTTTAACCTTTTCTCAATATTGATAAAATTAGGTCAGATCATGACACTATTTCAAATGGCCTCTCATCTCACTCAAACAAAAAGGCCATTTAAGTGCAATGGCTACAAGGTCCTCTGCAATGTGGCTATCTTTGCCTTTCTTTTTTTTTTTTTTTTTTTTAAGAAAGAAAAAGAGAGAAAAGAAGAAAAAGAAAGAGTGAAAGAAAAAAAGAGAGAGAGAGAAAGAAAGAGGAAGAGAGAGGGGGAGAGAGAACGGGATTCTTGTTCTATTGCCCAGGCTAGAATGCAGTCTAAAAATGGGTATTAAAAACCTCTTTTATGCCAATAATTGTGCTTAACAATGGAGACAAGAAGGAAAGGGATGAAAAAAACAAACAAGCAGCTAACAAATATTTTATTTAAACCTGTGAGATGCTATGCAATTGCTGGAGAGTGATTTATTTCCAATTATGTGGTCACTTTTAAAATAGGTGTAATATGATAATGAGAAAAATGTATGTTTTGTGGATTTGGAGTAGAGAGTTCTGTAAATATTTGTTAAGTTTACTTGTTCCAGGTCTGAGTTCAAGTCCTGTATATGCTTGTTAATTTTCTATCTCATCGATCTGTCTAATATTGACAGTGTAGTGTTAAATTCTCCCACTACCTTTGCCTTTCTAACCTCATCTTCTAAAATCCCACTTTACTCTGTTCTGGATATACTGTCCTTCTTGATGTGTCTCGAACTTGCCAGGCATTCTCCCACCTCACAGCCTCACACATGCTTTGTCCTCTCCTTGAATCATTACTCTGTATCTCATGGCAAGTTTCCTTCAACTCCTTCAGGTTTAACACATGTATTACCTTCTCAGAGTGGTATTCCCTGAATATAATCTATATAATTGCAATTATTTCTCTCAACACCATCTATCCCCTTTCCCTGGTTTCTCTTTGGCACCCATCAAAATCTAACATACTATATATTTTATTTAGTTAGTTTAATTTCTTTCTCACCCTATCTGCAAACTTCAGGAGGGCAGTGTTTTTTTTGGCGTATTTTGTTCACTGCTATAGACCCACTGCCTAGAAAGTTGTTCCACACATTTTAAGTACTCAATAAATATTTGTAGAATCATTCCATAAGTGAGGAGTAAAGTCCCATGATAATTAACACCACAGATTTTGGAGTCAGAGAGACCTGTATGTGAATTCTGCCTCTGCCTCTTACTAAGTAAATTATCTTGAAAAATTACTTTTTCTGAGCCCTAGTTTCCTCACTATAAAATGAATTTAAGCCAGGTGCAGGGGTGGTGTGCCTGTAGCCCCAGATACTTGGGCAGCTGAGATAGGAGGATCACTTCAGTTCAGGAGTTCAAGACCATCCTGGGCAACATAGTGAGACCCCCCATCTCTAATTTTAAAAATAATACTAATAAAATAAAATGAATATGATAGTACCTAGCAATCAAATTTTTTATGAATTTGAAAGAAAATAATAAAGCATAAGCAAAATAAAACAGGAAAATGTTTTGTTTGCATTGAGACTCATATTGACCATCAATAAAGAGAATTAGAAGATTTTCCAAATATATGTTATATCATCTGTTAACTACTAAGTTAATTAATTTGATCAATTCAATTTTACGAAAAATTATTTTTCACAAAATACTGCTATTTTATACTAATAAAATACTAAATAATTTGATATTAATTAAAAGACAAGAAAATTATGGTACATCTTCTTCATCAGTTTTTAATTGTATATTCTAATTTTCTAAAAAATATTTTAAATATACTTTCCATAAAGATATTATGTTTTATTTTAAGATATAATTATAACATTCAATAAAAGCATTTTAAATATTAAAAGAAATTATGATCATGACACTTAAAAGCTTTATTTTAAAATTGATCTTCATTGTATCTAATGGTCCTCAGCCATTGAGCTTACAGTGGAAATTGATTCACCATTTTGTCTCTTATCCTAACGTAGAATTTCTCTGCTAATCCACATTCATTTCCAAGGTAAAGACGATGCAGTTGATAAAATCCAATATTGGCTCCATTTTGAGAGATGTGGAATTTTATTATCAGTGGATTCCTCTGTCTTAGTGTTGTCTCCAAGATTATTATCACCAACCCAAACTCCAGGAAAATGAAAAATAACTTTTTTCTGCCCATGTCCCCCCAAAAAGATGAAGGCCTCTTGATCTAATCTACTCCTCTTATTAGAGACATAGAGAAGTGAAGCACAGACACTCCAAGTAGTTCAGGTTCACAAAGCTAGTTATTAAAAAATCAGACCTTGAATTCATTTTGCCAAATGGCCAATCCCTATTTTGAAACCATTTTTATAATTTAGTCTTAATGAGCTTTACTCTAGAATTAAACATCTTTACTGTGACATTTTCCTTTCTTACTTTAACATACGTATTTGCAATTCTAACAAACATTTTACCTTTGTTGAATATTGTGAATGGAACATTCCATGTGTCACTAAATTTTGTTTTCAGGCTACCATAGTTTTATGTTATCGGCACAGAAAAAATTTGGGAGAAATGCAAATGCACTTCAATTGTTAACTTTTTAGTTTCCTTTTTAAATTGCAATGTAAAGATAAGTTGAATGTCTAACAATTAGTAGTTTGAATTTTTATTGATAATTCTTACTTTTTATGAAGTGTCTTATAATTGCCAACCACTGTCCTAAGAGCAAGAAAACTTGCTCTGCACCACATCTCAACAACACAACATGAATTTGAGCAGAGGTTTAACTGCAAAGCTCGTTCTGTTAACTCTGCTAACACATGAATTAATTGCATACCATGAAGAGCATTGTGTACTTCCTATATGAAGAAAGCTTTAAAATGCAATCAAATGTATTCATTTATCCCTTCTATTTGTGCATCAAAACATTTCATTTCATAACTCTTATCTAAACAGGGTTATTCCAAGATTTTTGGTTCAGATTATGTTGAATGATATCATTAATTTGAAAGAGATGGCTTTTCAAAAAATGCAATTGTAACTTTTTCCATAAAAGTATATAACCTTTGTAGTTGTAATAATTTTTATTCCTAGCAAAACAGTTTGCTGATGACTAAGCTACTATGCTTACAAACTGCTACCTCCCATGTCAAAGGACAACTGTATTCAGCAATAGCACCTTTATGGTTTAGGATGTGTGACATTCCATTTCTAGTCACACCAAGAGTGGTGCAGTAACCATACTAATATTGACTAATGTGGGTCTCCATTTCTAATGAGGTTTGTAATGTCAAATGATTTGGTGAACATTGTAAATCCCTTTCTAATTCTTCACTATTATATACAGCAAAATGATACGTTATTACACTGTGCTAGTGACAGAGTAATCCCCTGATAGCAACATATATTTTTTAAAGTTTTCATATTTAAAACATTAGTGGAAAAACCCAGTATCCTTACTGAAATAATATCTTAGAAATGTAAATTTCAGTCACTGATAAAGACCTTTCAATGGACATACAGCTCTTAATCCAAATGGAGTAAAATATTTAATGTAATAGTATGTATCCACTAAGGAAACAGGAGTAAAGAAAAATAATGAGAGAAACTTAATGATGAAAAATAATGTCTTAGGAGTGTTTAAATTTCTGGAATCCACTGCTCTACTCCCTTGCCAATGTCAGAAATGCTCTAAATGCTTTTGGCTCACAGTTTAGGTATGCATATACAGAGATCTGAGTTGTTCAGAATTTACTATGTAAAACCTGTGGTTTCTTTTATGAGAATTCAATAGAATTTCTGTTGGTGATCTTGATTTGCCTTGACTCAGTTTTAATATTTTACATGCTAAGCTTAAGATTTTATCATTTAATGAAAATTTAATTATATATATATATCACTAGTAGGTCTTTGAAAATGGTGAGATTTTTCAGTAGTTACTATGAAAATAAAACATCTCAATAGTAAATCATGTCACTAAAATCAGTGTTATCTACACAGTGAATCAGATTAAATCCACATAACATGTTTATAGAATGAAAAAATTTTGAGAAGATAGTAAATTCACTAAATCTTATAGATCTAGCCATTTCCTAACAGTTCTCGGCACACACACAAGTTATTTATTTCACTTTTGTGTTTTGAGAGTTGATTTATAATACTATAGAACATGGCAAAAATATTATTTTGTGTCAAAGAATATTTTTAAGCTACATAAAATTTCTTTTTATACAGAAAAAAATTAAATAGGAGACATACAAATGCAAAATAGAATTAAAATCCTCCACATTCCAAACCACTATCTAGTTTGATAGAAAATATTTATTCAGAAAACAACATCCACATATATGTTATATTTTAGAGATCTTAGATTACCAGAATCCTGAAAGGATGATTTAGTGAAGAGACAGATATGTAAATAAATAAATTATGTAAGTCTGTAAAAGGATATAAAGGAAGAGTAAAAAAAAAAAAATTTCTCCCAGAAAATAACCTAGCAGCTAATTATCTCAGGAAATTGAAGTAATTTTAATAGAAGATATAAAATTGGAGCAGAGTTTTAGGGTATGAGTAAGGGTTTCTCAAACAATTTAAATAGGACCTAATTAATATAGAATGACACATGGGCTTTGCCCTATAATAAATGGAATCTGATGTTTTCACATAGAAAAGATACATTATTAGATTTAGGTTTCAGGATGAAAAGAAAAAATCCAGCAATGGAATGGAGCATGGATTTAAGGAAGTGGAAGGTTAAACGCCAGTAATTAGATGCCTGCTGTAAAAGAAGTTGGAAGAATAAAGTTTATTGTAAATGGATATGGTCTAGATTAAGGCAAGGCCAACTGTATAAAATGACTTTTTCATAATATCAGAGACACAGACATTATAGTGTATAAAGAAGAAGACATACACAGTAGACACTTGGAGCTATTTTTTTGCCAGAATATGGTGTGGAAGCAATTTACATAATCAAATGTTCATCTTTATTTCAAGTATGTACAAAAGGAGATTCAGAAAAAACTTAAGAGTAATGTCCAGATGAAATGAACAATAAACACTATCATAGACACTAAAAAGATCTCAAGGTCTACATGGGCAATAGTGTCAAATATCATAGATGGGTTACATGAGATGCTACCTGGAAATATGCCACTGGGTTTCACAACTGGGAGGTCATAGTGGACCTGAGTGAAGGCAGTTTCAGTAGAGCAGTGGGAATAGAAGTCGTATTGTATAGGACTAAAGAATGAAGAATAAAGAAGTGCAATTAGAATACTGGAATGAGCCTACCCTTTCATAACGTTTAGCTATGGAAGGAAACATGGCAAAAGTGTGACAAAGCCAGGTGGAGGAAAGTTTTCACTGATAAATGCTTAAGTAGGCTAAGAAGGAGCCAGTAGAGAAGTGACTAAAGACTCGGGACAGACGGAGGAATTTGTGAACTGACACCCTGATGAGACAGAAAGTGATAACTCACAGTAGTAATAACTGCTAAAGCTAATAGAAGTGTATACTGTGTATCAGGCCCTTTGTGTTTTTAATGTTCCACTTAATTTAATCTGTTTCAGAACCATATGAGGTACATGTATTCATTGTATCCATTTTAGATATAGAGAAAGTGAGATGCAGGGACTCATCTACTGGCCCAAGTGGTAGAGGGAAGAATAAGTCCCAGACAACTGGGCATCAACGACTGTTCTCTGAGTCACTGTGTTCTGCTGTCGCTGGGATCTTTGAAAAGAAAATGCAATATGTATTATTCTAAAATAGCAGAGAATGGACTGATGAATAACATCAAGGTATGTACAGAAGTTGACGGGATGAGAAGCTGAGAATGTACTCACTTGATAACTTGTATTTTCTACATAAAAATAAAAGACCAGATTGTCTGTTGATAATTAGGCATCTGGAGATAAGGTGGAAAATTTAAGAAACTTAGTAAACTTTTAGACACCAGAAAAAGCTGCATAAGAACCACCATAACCATTAACATTGACCTATTTACAAAATCACCTTTCTTATATTAAGTCCTTACAGAAAATCCTACAAGATAGGAATAACAATTCCTATAAATAGGAAATAAATAAATGAATAAATAAATAGGAATTATTATTCCTATTTTATATATATGGAAACAGGATTAAATTAATCATTTGCTAAATACCCAGATATTAAGTGCTGAAGTTGGGATCTGAATCAAGGTCTGTCAACAATGTCCATGCTTTGCTACTTTGGCACACTGCCTCAATAAAGAATAAGAAAGGTGATTACTAAGGGCAAGTAGAAGTGACGCTGAGAAGTACCGAGGGCTCAGCTTAGAATGAAAACTGTAACTGTGATGCAGCACTAGTCTGCACAGTGAAGCGATGTTTCACACAAACCCCAGGCAATTTCTGAACCAAAGTTAGACATGGGCAGTGACTGCTTTCACTTATGGTAGGGAACTAACTGCTTGGGTAAGGATGGTAGAAGCACAAGAAGCAGAAGGGAAAAGTAGAATGAAGAGGGGACTATTGAACTAAGAGAAAAGGAGTATGTCGAGGCCAAGAGGAAAAATGGCAGATTGAGAGAAGAGACAACGTGAGAGAAATGAAAGAATCCCAGGTATTAAAGAGAGTAGGTCTTTGGATTTAAGATTTTCACAAGTGGTAGAGTTCAATACGTTTTAACTGAGAACAGAGGTTCTCAAATTCATAAGCAGCTACTCTATGGTTTTCAGGTTTTTGTGGAGATTGAGAGACAGTGTTGCTTTTCTTAGTTGCTTAGTTAATCCTGCCAACAACCCTAAAAGTTCACAAAAGATTATTTCAGCTTTCATAAGCTAAAATCTTTAGAGTGAAACTTTGTTCCCTCTTGAATATTGATGTTTGAAAAAAATGTAAAATTTATTTTAATTCAAATTTTTTGATGTTTCAGAATTTTATTACCAGTGGTCAGTTCTTTAACTGTTTTTGAAATTCTATCAAATACACTGAGTTTTATGCCAGCATTTTACATTGCACTCAGTGGCTACAAAGTCTAAAGTAAAGAAAGTACAATAAACGTGTTTGGCCGAATCAACCATCATTGCAAACCTTGGACAGTGCGAACCACAAACAATAATTTCCTGTTTCTAGAACTTGGCTGATGACAGTAACACCTTCCAGTGAAAAATAATCATTCACAATTACAACTGTCAAATAATCATTTCTAATCCCACATTCTGAGAACTGCACCCAAACAAGTTCTTTGAGATAATCATTCTAATATTTACCTCAATTTTTGTTTATAATAAACAAAATTTATTCTAGCTAATGGCAACTGCCAAAACCTGGCCATTTAGAGTGTCTGAAGCAATGGAACACCTTGACAATACCGTTTGATTGCCTTGATTTATAGAACCTGCCTTAATTTGACTAAGAAAAGCTTAAGTATTAGGGTATGGTAATTTATTGTGGGTTTAAACGGAGACAAATCACTGATAAGATTTTCATAGAGTGCATTTTGTAAATGGTGGTCTAAAATAACATACCTAATACATCAAATGTGTTGTATAAGCATATTTTTTATGATTATCAGAAATGTACCCCTATACAATGAGAAAATGGTTTTATATACCCTAGCTTTACTGTAAGAAGGCAAACTTTCATATTAAAAAATATTTTAAGAAATACTGTTCTTCATCTTTTTCTTAAGCAGTAAAGCTTGGTGAAGGCTGAAATAAGTATCTTAGGTTTTACATCCCAGATCCCTGAGCATGCCAGATAATCTTCTAACACTGATTTTGTAATGTTCTGCCTCGCTTGGTTTTAAAATATTACAAGAAAATATGTTTCTGCTACTCTTCTTGGAAGATTAATTTTCCTCTAATCTTTAATACCATATACAATTCTTCAGATACCCATGTTGAAATTTTTCTATTACTGTGTAATGGAACTTTATATCTTGGAATAAAAATATATGCCATCCACAACAGACAATATTTAATATACATGAGTAGTGAGATAACTTTAGCTATTGGAAGAAGAATTCATTACCACGCCCAGAAGCATCCATTCATTCTGAGTAATAAGAAGATAGAAAATATGCGCAGGGCAGCTTACACCTGTAATCCCAGCATTTTGGAAGCCCAAGGTGGATGGATCACTTGAGGTCAGGAGTTCAAAACCATCCTGTCCAACATAGTGAAACCTCATCTCTACTAACAATACAAAATTAGCTGGGCATGGTGGCACATGCTTGTAATCCCAGCTACTTGGGAGGCTGATGCATGAGAATTGCTTGAACCTGGAAGGCAGAGGTTGCAATGAGCTGAGATTGCGACATTGCACTCCAGCCTGGACAACAAAAGCAAAACTCCATCTCAAAAAAAAAAAAAAAAAAGGAAAAGGAAAGAAAATATGAAGCAAAACTATTTTTAAAAGTTAAATTACATCTTTAAACAATGGCAACTGGCTTTTGTATTATATGACATGAAGAAAAATGTGACCTACTTAAAAATACTTTTAAAAACCAGATTCCCTAGTATCTTATAAAGTATCATTAAATCCTGATTCTGTTTATTTTTATCATTATTATTTCTTTTGACCTTATTTTTCATTCACTTTTCATTATTTGGCAACAGACTTAACCAACGTATTTATTCTGTGATCTAGAATTAACTCAGTATACTTTACAAATGCAAATCTTAAAGTTAATATATTTTATATTGGGACAAAACTCAAAAATATATAGGTGTATATACTAATATTTTATCTAAAAATTTAAAAATTATAATTGTCATATTTTCAGGACATAGTGTTTGTAATATATTTGATTAGGTACAATATTTTTCAAACTTATTCTTAAAACAAAGTCTAATTTATTCATGATATTGTCCATTGGTGAATAAGCATCAACACTATCACACCATAATAATGCCTTAATGCTTTATATTAAGTAAATGAAACTATATTTATTATCAAATAATTTTTACAATATTAACTGTTAGGAAAATTGAGAAGGAAAATT
Organism: Cheracebus regulus; assembly: GCA_963574635.1. Classification (NCBI taxonomy): domain Eukaryota; kingdom Metazoa; phylum Chordata; class Mammalia; order Primates; family Pitheciidae; genus Cheracebus; species Cheracebus regulus. Next base: position 8,298 of record CAUYQU010010325.1, on the reverse strand, counting down.
AATTTTTACTATAGAGGTTTATTTATTGTAAAAACTTGCTATGTTATAACTTGACAAAGCAGAAGATTGGATAAAATGGGTGGTTTTTCAAATGGGATATTTTAGCCCTAAGATTAAAAGGAAACAAGCCAGAAGTATTAATAAAAGGTACAACAGAAGCTGCTATGAGTGAAAACAGAGCATAGCATTGATCATTACTTAATTCAACAAGCATATGTTTTTCACTCACATCACAATTCAGATGGATTTTTGCCAGCCAGTCTTTCACTTAGTGCTTTGGGATCCTGGCTTCTCCGTCTTGTGTTGCTGCAGTCTTTCAAGGACTTCTGAGTGTCTTCTGTTAGATCCTGTGCATTTAGTCACCCAATAAGGCAAAGAGCAAAAATGAGGAGCATATGTAGGAAGTCTTATGACCAGGTTTAGTAGTGGTACATATCACTTTGATCCACAATCGTTTATAAGGAAGCAGGCGAATGGCCTAACCTAACTTCAAGGGGGATGGGGAAGTCACATCTTCAGAATTCCCATGAAGAGGAGGAAATGGATTGATGAGTATTACGGTTTGAATTATGGTGCCCCCCAAAAAACTATGTTGAAGTCCTAATTCGTAATATCTTAGAATGTGACCTTATTTGGAGATAAGCCTTTACAGAGCTAAATAAAGTTAAAATGAGAGGTTTTAACTTTTATCCATTAATTCAGTATGACTGGTGTCCCTGTAGAAAGAGAAAAAACTGGGCACAGAAGCAGTCACAAAGAAACTCAAGTGAAGAAACACAGCTAGAAGACAACCATCTAAAAGCTAGGCATTTAGAGGCTAGGAAAAAGGCCTGGGACAGAGCCTTTTCTAGAAGAAAGGCATGCTTCGGAGAGAGCATGGCTGTGATGGCACCTTGATTTCAGGTTTGGCATCCTGAACTGTGAGACAACAACTTTCTATTCTTCTAAACCACTTAGCCTATGAAAGTCTGTTACAGCCTGCACCACCTCTCCACCCAATACCTGCCCAGCAAACTAATACATGTAGTATCTTGCTTGCTTCTGCCACATTTCCATTTCTGATAATCACAGGCTAATTTATTCAGAAAAATCTTCCCTAAGAAAACAACCAACTAAAAATCCTGGGTGTATGTATAAACCTTCTAGAAAGCATCAAAGAACTGATAAAGTAAGAAAATAGCAGGCCAAAATGTAAGAAAAGTCATGAAACCATAGTACCAGAGCAACAAAACTATTCATACTTTTGCAATGATGAGATTTGCGATCTAAATAAACTAACATAAATTTTGGTAGGTCTTCAGGATGAAGAGATGAGAAGAACTAGAGCCTATCCAAGTTGGAGAATCTAATACAGAGCTGCCCAATAGAAATATAATGCAACCTACATATATATTTTCAAATGTTCTAATAGCCACATTTTCAAAAGTGAAAAACAGATGAATCTAACTTTAATAATATATTAATATTAAACTCAACATGCTCAAAATATTTCAATGTGTAATCAGTAGAAAAATTTATAAATTAAATGTACTTTTTTTTGTGATAAGACATTAAGAACCACTCTGGCCCGGCATAGTGGCATGTCCCTAAAGTTCCAGCTGTTCAGAAAGCTGAGGCAGAAACATCACTTGAGCTCAGAAGTTTGAAGCTAGGCTATGCAACATAGCAAGACTTCATCTCTAAAAAATAAAAATAAATCTGCTCCATATTTTACACTGACAGCATATATAAAGTCTGAACAGTCACATTTCAAGCTACATGTGGCCAGTGACTGTAGTATTTGACAGCATAGAAATAAACACTCAAATTAAAAGGCACAAATTATCAGGGTAAATAAAAAACCAAGACTTAGCTATATACTATCACAGTAAATTAGCTTTACGTAAGTAGACTCAAATAGATTAAAGATAAAAATAATAGGACTCCACTTACGCCAAATGGAATAGGATCCCCAAAATAGATAAAATATACAAAAGAATAGTTATCAAGACATTGGACTCAAACAATAAAGGACAGTGATTGCTCAGACATAGGGAACAAATGAGGTGAGCCTTATGAATATCCAGCTGATTGCCTGAAGAAAGTTTCCAGTTGTGGAACAAGAAAGAGATCCACAGTGTCTCTGAATTGAGGAGATGAATCTAGGAGTTGACGAAAGGTTAGAAAACCATAATCCACAAGGGAAAGTAATGGAGGGAAGAAAGCTATACTGAAAGAGCACTGCAGAGGCCTGTAGAAAGGCCCCCTTGACAAGAACTAAGTACTGACCAGCACATGCATACTACGAAACTACCTGAGGTCAGAGAAAGAACCATTAGAAAGTATGAAAGAAGAAAAACCTTGAAGTGGAAACCAAGCATTGTGAAAATTCTCATAATTCACAAGGAATTGGATACAGTCCGCAGAAGAGTTCTGCCCCCTGAAGTGGGAAAAAATTAAGTCTAGACTAAACACTGCTCTGGTCCTGCCTAACAAAAATTTAAAAACAAAATAAAAAAGAATCAAAGTATTTCTAAGTAACATAGCTGCATCCAAGAACAAAGTCCAGGAACACTTGTGGTAATACAAAAATATTCAGACCACAGCAAGAAAAAGATGTAGAATGTCTGGCATCCAATAAAAAATGAGCAGGCATGCAAAGAAACAATATGACAAAACATAATGAAGAGGAGTTATCAATGAATCAAAATGAATCCAGAAACTATCAGATGATAATAAAGACAATAAAAGTTCTAAATGTCTTTTATATTTTAAAAAACTAAAAGAAAGATTAATCATAATATGCACAGACATAGATGTAAAAATACCACATAAATTTAGAAAGATTAAAAATCATGTCAAAAGTGAAAAATACACAATAGCATAAACAACAGTTTAAAAATTACAAAACAAATTATTAGTAAACTTGAAAATATAACTCCAGAAAATATTTAAAATGATATCCAGATAGAAAAAAGGCTGAAAATATAATAAATGCAGTACCTGTGTGCTATGAAATAACTTGTAGCCTTAATACACATGTAATTGAAGCCTTTGAAGGAGAGAAGGGTGGAAGTGGACAGAAAAAATATTTGAAGAAATTAGGTGGATTTTTTCAAAAATTTGAGAAAAATGATTGCCCCTCACATCCAAGAAACACAACAAAATCCAAGTACAAGAAACATGCAAAAAAAATTACACTAAATCAGAGCATCATCAAACTGCTTAAAATCAAAACAAGAAATGATAGCAGAATTATCACTGGAAGCTATGCAAGTCAGAAAACAGCAGAGCAACATCACCAAAGTACAAAAAAAAGAGAAAAAAATGAACTGTCAATCAATAATTCCTCACCCTGCAAAAACAGGGGGGTATTATTTTTGTGGAGGTATATAAAGCTATTTGCAATACAATTCTTCTTACCAATTCTGTAAAACAGAAAAAGATTATCCTAAGCAAGGAGTAGGTTTTTTTCTTGAAAATTTATCAATTAACTATTTCATAATTTAACAATTAGAGAATAAGAGCTGATAATGTTTCCTGTTGGTGAATACAGCATTACAAGGTATAATGAACATTAATAAACATAATCACTATTACTATTTTAATGAGGATAACAGTATTTCATCACTTTTTAAGTTGGCAGGAAGACTTTACATAACAGCTATGTCTCTTGTATTTTAATTTGTAGTAAAATAGCCATTAGCAAATCTAATAGACCTACCTTCTGACACATGAAAAATCACTTTAAACATAAGTAGATGAGGTAATTTTTTTCAACTATACCCACCTTTTAGTACTAAATCCTTGATATTTGTTCCTCTTCTGAAAATTTTAAAGGGATATTACCTATATGGTCTCTTCTTTTTGACAATAGGGTAGTGACATAAATATCCATGAATATCACCATTCACTTATTACTTTTTCAGAATTCTTAATATGATCCTTCTGGTTTGAGACTTTGTAGGGATAGCAAAAGTATATATTACTTAGTGAACCCATATCTGGAATAGACAGCTCTTTAACAGTCACTATGTGTACTTTGAACTTCAAATAAGACATGAAATCAACTAAATTACTTTCTGGTATTAACCATTGCTATTTCTTTTGAAAATGTTAGCCCCAGAAGCATTGGGTGAATAGTATTATCATCCACATCATGTTCTTTCATTATTCTAGAAATGAATAATCTTCTATTCTGGTATGTAATGATCATAATATTGTCTGATAACAAAATTAATGTTCAAACTATAGGATGTTTTCTAACTTTTCTGTTAGAAATCCAAAGTTTGTCAATTAAAATTTACACATACTCTATCAAATATATCTCCCTTGATCCATTTCTTTTACCAATTTTTACTCTACAAATATATGAAATATAGAAATTTCAGAAAGAGTGTGTACTACCAAAAATGAAAACATTTTAATAGTCTTTTACAAAATGCTTATGACTTTATTTGCTTTTGATAAGAAGAGTCTTAAGAATCTCTATAATTTTACAAAGGGCGGGTGGTGTTTGGGAGAATATATGCCAGGCTGGCTGTTTCGTGAAGACAATTTCTTTATTCTGAAGAACTTGTTTCTAAGATGACTTCTAATTTTCCTCCACTGAAATAGTCTCTCAACTTATTGACTATTTATTTTGATATTGCAAATTCACATTTCTATCAAGATGGCGTTTAAATTTTCCTCACTACAGATAGGCCTTTCAATGACAGTCTGTAAATTGCTGCTAAGCAAGATTGTACCATCATTATAATAGGGTCATAAAGCCTGAACACTGAAATGAGATCTTAGGGAAAGGGGCAGGTAGAGGGATAAGAATGAAGATCATGAATTAAAACTAAGGGATTTGACAGTCTCATTTAAGGTTAAGTTCAGTCTTACCTCTGTATATTTTAAGGGGAAAGAAGTGTATCAAATTAGCATGTGAATTATCATAAAATATTTTCAAATATGTATTATGTGACAGTGTACTGACAGTGATATTAAACAAACATAAAAAGAATGTCACTTAATTCCTAAACATTTAATCTTAATTTATAAGTTTAAATTTTTAAGTAAATATTATTAATTACCTAAACTTTTTCTGTGTTAAATGTTTATTATGTACAATTGAAGAAAGCAGACATGTGGGCCATGCTGCAAATATGTACATACTAAACATATACAAGAAGATGATACACAAAAATTTTTTTAATGTAAAACTACAAAGATGTTTGCCTTTTATACCTAAATGGCTTTCTCTATCATGGGGAATACAAGAAGTTGGTAAATTATGTATTTCTCTTTCTTCCCTATAAGTCAACAAACTAAACGCAAGTATGTGGTGATATTTTCAGTGAGTATAAAACACAGACCATCATTTTTTAAGAGTATCCAGCGGGGAACATTTGGCAGGAAGTAAGCAAACACTTTTCAGATGGAAATGCTAGATTTCCTCGTGATAATTGAGACTACCTGCATTCCTCTGAAGTTCTTTGTGACATCAAAACAGTTTTTGCTTAACTGCTTGATTGCTTGTATTTCCATCCAGCTCAAAACACAGGGATTTTTATCTAAGTTACGCAACAGACACATAGCATCACAAGCAAAATTTGCTTTGGGGACAGCAAAACTACTAACTATAGGTAGTTACTCATTATCAATTTATTTTGCTTGTTAAAAAACTGATTTATTGAATGCTAACTTTATCAAGTCTTCTCTGAAATATTTTATAAAATACAAAGATGCATACAATAGAGTTCCTGCCTTCAAGGACCTGATCAAACAGTTAAGGAGACTAATGAGCACAAAATAATTAGAGAAGAATATCAGGTAATACAGCAAAGTCATATAATAAATTCAGTTTGTAGGATTTAAGTGAATTATTTAAGAATAAAAATCAAATGTCATATAAAAATTTCCCATTGATTTAAGAAAGGCATTACTTTCTAGATTGGAAATGCTGTTACTATTTGGCTGTTTTTATGAGGAACTGATGTCTTTTAACGGGAAGTTCTATGTCAGTAAATAGAGTTTTTCTCCGATGAGCTGAATCTGTTTGTGCTTTCAATATATGTGATGATGGTGTGTGTCTTTCAATCATTGTTGTCTGCCCTAAATTCTGTAGTTATTATCATATTTCTTCATCAGTGTATAAATATCACTTAATGACTTCCAGGGTGTTGAATTTTTATTGCTAAGATCCAGATCAGATTAAAAAGGAAAAACACTCAAACACATCTTTTAGCACCATAAGGGCTCTGTTTAGTGTAATAAATTACATTCTGCCTCTTGCTATAAAAATGATTTTCTGAAGTTTCTTTAAATTTAATTCATGGAGCCTCAAGCAACTTTAGGAAAGATGAAGGATTTAAACAAAGATGAATAGAAATAAGCTCATTTTGTATAGAGAAATAGGCTAATAACTTAAAAAGTTTATCTGCAAATGAAAAAAATAAAAAGATTAATTTCTTCAGCTTTCAGAGGAATGTAAACCCACAGAATAAAATGGAGCTCTAATATCTTAGCAGGTATTAAAGAATACTGTGCTACACAGCAAAACTCAATACGTGACAGGTGACTTCAAGAATGCTGTCAAGTGTGTGGATGTGTGCATGCGCACGTATTTCCTGTGAACACTGCAACTAATTTATTACAAACAATATGAATAGCTATCTATAATTACTCTAGAATGAAAAGAAATCTAACACTGCTGAATGAGAAGGTGAGAGAATTAGCTGTCTGATTCCAGAAGCAATATTCTGCCTCCATTGTAAATAACATACTTTGACAAGTCTGTGTGCTATACAGGCTAAAACAAATGAAAGATTTTGAAAATGTGAATTATTAAAGTACCTAAATGTGTTTGTATTAAATTATTTCGGGGTAAACATTTTAAGAGATCAAACTTTTCTAATAATACAAGTGGTTTTTATAAAAACAAAAAGGAAGATACATGTAAGCCATATTGGGGTTTTGTGAAAACCCCAAATTATTTTAAAAACCACGTTGAAAACAATTTTTTTAAATTTTACTTTAGGTTCTGGGGTACATGTGCAGATCATGAGGATTGTTGCAATAGGTACACACATGTCAGTGTCATTTGCTGCCTCCATCCACCCATCACCCACATCTGGTATTTCTCCCATGTTATACCTCCCTGACCTCCCCACTCTCCCGCTGTCCCTCCCTCGCCTTCCCCAACAGACTCCAGTGTATGATGCTCCCCTCCCTGTGTCCATGTGTTCTCACTGTTCAACACCTGCCTATGACTAAGAACATGCGGTGTTTGATTTTCTGTTCTTGTGTCACTTTGCTGAGAATGATGGTTTCCAGCTTCATCCATGTCCCTACAAAGGACACAAACTCATCATTTTTTATGGCTGCATAGTATTCCATGGTGTATATGTACCACATTTTCCTTGTCCAGTCTATCGTCAACGGGCATTTGGATTGGTTCCAGGTCTTTGCTTTTGTAAACAGTGCTGCTATAAACATACATGTGCACGTGTCTTTATAATAGAATGATTTATAATCTTTTGAGTATACATCCAGTAATGGGATTGCTGGGTCAAATGGAATTTCTATTTCTAGATCCTTGAGGAAGCTCCACATTGTCTTCCACAATGGTTGAACTAGTTTATACTCCCAGCAACAGTGTAAAAGTGTTCCTATTTCTCCACATCCTCTCCAGCCTCTGTTGTCTCCAGATTTTTTAATGATCACCATTCTAACCGGCATGAGATGGTATCTCAATGTGGTTTTGATTTGCATTTCTCTAATACTCAGTGATGATGAGCATTTTTTCATATGTTCGTTGGCCTTATGTATGTCTTCTTTGGAAAAGTGTTCATATCCTTCTCCCACTTTTGGTTGAGTTTTTTTTTTTTTTTTTTTTTTTTTTTCCTGTAAAACTGTTTTAGTTCTTTGTAGATTCTGGATATAAGCCCTTTGTCAGATGGGTAGATTGCAAAAACTTTTTCCCATTCTGTTGGTTACCGGTTCACTCTAATGATTGTTTCTTTTGCTGTACAGAAGCTCTGGAGCTTAATTAGGTCCCATTTGTCTATTTTGGCTTTTGTTGCCAATGCTTTTGGTGTTTTAGTCATGAAGTCCTTGTCTATGCCTATGTCCTGAATAATTTTGCCTAGGTTTTCTTCTAGGATTTTAATGGTGTTAGGTCTGATGTTTAAGTCTTTAATCCATCTGGAGTTAATTTTAGTGTAAGGTGTCAGGAAGGGGTCCAGTTTCTGTTTTCTGCACACTGCTAGCCAGTTTTCCCAACACCATTTATCAAACAGGGAGTCCTTTCCCCATTGCTTGTTTTTGTCAGGC
>CAUYQU010010324.1:0-23141 GCA_963574635.1 Cheracebus regulus | reverse complement strand
CAATAGAATGTGAGAAAGTATTTGCAAACTACGCATCTGACAAGGGATTGATAACCAGAATATATAAGGAGCTCAAACAATTCTATAGCAAAAAGACAAATAATCTGATTTTTTAAATGGTCAATAGATCTGAATAGATGTCCATTGTGGAAGACAGTGTGGCGATTCCTCAAGGACCTGGAAATAGACATTCCATTCGAACCAGCAATCACTTATTTCTTTGGTGAATTTCTTGCACTAAACTGGGATCTCTCAGTCTGAGGGAAGGCACACATCCATGTTAAACAGACTTGGCTCACTTTGAATGTTCTAGTTCGTATAAACTTCCAAAAGAGAGAGCTAATTGGGGCTCAAAGGGTATTTTTAAATGTACCTGGGATTTTGTTTTGGTTTCGTTAGCATGAGGCAAATAGATGAGAAGACTATTGCCATTGACAAGAGAGCTTGTGGTGGGGTGCAGTGGCTCACACCTGTAATCCCAGCTCTTTGGGAGGCCAAGGTGGGATGATTACTTGAGCCTAACAGTTTGAGATCAGCCTAGGCAACTAGTGAGACACCATCTCTATATAAAAAATAATAATAAAATAAATTAAAATTTAGCTGAATGTAGTGGTGCCTGCATTTCCAGGTACTAGAAAGGCTGAGGCAGGAAGATCACTTGAGCTCAAGAATTCAAGACTACAGTGAAATATTATTGTGCCACAATATTATTGTGTCTTTAATATTATTTTAAAGATAGGGTCTCCCTCTCTCACTCAAGCCTGCGTGACAGAGGGAGACCCTGTCTTTAAAAAAAAACAAACAACAAAAAAAACAATTCACAGCTCCCAAGAATAGTGGGGAAGCCACACAGGGAAGCACCAGAGTCAAGAATGAGACGAAAGAAAGAGAAAAGCTTACATTGTGTTTCCATGGGAGGAATGGGTGAGGCTGGGTGAGCAGTTGAGCAGGTTGGATGTTGGATACTTTGAAGAATCTCAGCGGACTCTAAACTACAGAGTGATCTCTGGTTGGACAGTACCTGTGCCTGGGGTGGCTGAGGACAAGGGGATAGTGTCCCAGGCTGCAGAAGCCTGATATAAAGAGGCAGGTAGGGTATGTGCTAGGATTGGTTGGTTTGCATATCAAAGGCATGCTCTCACAGGCAAGTTGCTTGCTCTCTATAGGAATTAGCTGCCCCTGGGAGGGGCAGTTCCTCCTCAGGTCTGCAAGGGCCCAAGATGACAAAACTTCATAAAATATAGAAAAAAATTTAAAACATGATTAATACAAAAAGCCTTATTTCCAACTTCTAAAATACTATTTATGTCAACCAACAAAGTAACTCATATAATTTGGAAAGCATTGAATAAGCAAGATCATCTGGTTTAATCTAATACTAGTAGGTAACATTTCACTAGTTTCTTCCATGTACAACCTCCTGTGCTAAGTACTTCAAATTCTTAATTGTATTTAAGACACATATTTGTATCTTGATTGTAATAGTAGTTACACAAATCTACACACGGGATAAAATGCCATAGAATTATGCAAAGCCCTACCCTTGCTCCCCTAAAGAAGACTGTGTGCAAAAACTGGTGAAATTTGAGTAAGAACTGAGTCTAGTTAATTGTATTGTGCCGATCAGTTTCCTGGTTTTGACAGTGAACTGTAGTTATGGAAGATGTCACCACTGGAGTCAGCTGGGTGGTGGATATCTGGGACCTCACTATACTGTGCTTGCAACTTCTTATGAATCAACAATTATTTCAGAATAAAAAGTTAAAAGAAAACTGTTTGAGGCCAATACTGTTTTGCCCATGAGAAAACTGGGACGTGGAGAGAGGTTAAGTAATCCGCCTAAGGTCACTCAGTTAGTAAGTGACAGTGTGATTCTAACCCAGAGCCATGCACTATCAACCTTCCTTCAACATAGATTATATTATTCAACATAATCTTTAAATAAAATAGTGACTCCTGTTAGTCATGGGATGTGTCCAGGTTCCAGTATAATCTGAAAAATACATAAATTCAATTATACCATGGTGCTTGAAAGTTAAACTGCAGCATACTTAAAAGTTAGTATAGGAATTGTGACTGGTCTTTATCAAGAAACAATGAGCTGATGGCACTCCATTTTATAGGTTTCTTTCAGCAACGAATTGTAAAATGTCAACACTTTCTTTTTTACTATTGAAAATACCAGAAATCAGATTAATGGTTATATATAAAGATTTTAATCATTTACCAAGGAAAATTTTAGATCTGAGTCATAAATAACAGACAACGCACTTATTTTGTACAATCTAATCCTCTCTAATGGACAAAAAAAAATTGACAACATATTTCCAGAATTCTAATTCCATTGGAAGTAGATGAATCATAGCATTTTCTATGACATATTTGTTAAAAAGCGTTTTCACTTCATTTAGTCTTAATTACAGTGGCAATACGCAATGCTAAATCAATTGAGGACTCATATCTGATCTCAAGGTCTATAAAATGTCAGAAGCACATAGAAATCAGAGATCTAGTACTTTTTCTTTAACATATTATATACCTGTAGAATTTTATTCATAAATATGATCTCAACAGTTTTATTATCTGCTTTGTATCATTTTCCAAATGTTCTAAATTACTTTCACCCTTGGTTGTTTCTTTTATTTGGTTTAGTGTGACGTGGTTTTATAGGACTTTTGATAATTTGGTATCATAGGCATAAATAATCCGGGAGGCCTGGGATACATTTCAGTGTGACTGTGCTCTGACTGAATTAATGGACAGGAAGAGACTGAGGTGTCCTCAGCACATGGTTGCCATATTCCTCATTTCCTCACCCTAAACTGTCTTTACAGCGCAGGTAAACTGTAACAGGTAGGAAGATGGTGGCCCAGTGTGGACAAGGGCACAGTGATGATAACTGATGGTGGCCCAGTGTGGATAAGGGCACACTGCAGCTTCACCCTGGCCTGCAGTGATGAAAACCAGCAGAGTTTGGTTTCATCAGCCAGTGACCATAGGTATAGCTTTTAAAATTGGTTTTAATCAGTTAACACAGGTTAACTGATTACCATTTTCAAAGAGAAAAAAGGAAAGAAAGGCTGATCTGAATTCATTAATATTTTTAAGCATTCTAATGAATGAACTATATTACACATTTACCTTCATTTTTGGTCTTATTCACTATGATGATGGTAATTTCATAAGTGTTTCTTTACAATGGACCTGGAGTTTGAAAATACCAAGAAACTCCTACAGACAATGGATTCTACTCAAATATTAGGTGTCTTAGAATGTGCTTGGACATTTAAAAGTTTCTAATATATTCTTAGATATCTGTTACTTATTAAGACAATTAGATAGATTTGATGAATAAGTACAGCTTTGAAAATTATATTCCACATAATTTTATTAACGATACAGTAAAGATCCTATGTAACCACTAGGTAACTCTTGCACATCATGATGAAAATAGGGGTTGCTGTAACCACTTAGGATAGTCTATGTTCCGTTGATGAGTGGCCTCAAGCTAACAAGATAGTAGAAGCCAGGAAAAAAGACCTCAATTGGCTTTGTAAAGAAAATATTGGGAAGTCATACATGTGTGTATTAGTCCATTTTCATGCTGCTGATAAAGAGATCCCAAGACTGAGAAGAAAAAGAAGTTTAATGGACTTACAGTTCCACATGGCTGGGGAGGCCTCACAATCATGGTGGAAGGAAGGTACAGAGGAGCAAGTCACATCTTATGTGGATGGTGGCAGGCAAAGAGAGAGAGCTTATGGAGGGGAACTCCTCTTTTTTTTTTTTTTTTTTTTTGAGACAAAGTCTCACTCTGTCGCCAGGCTGGAGTGCAGTGGCACAATCTTGACAACCTCCGTCTCCTGGGTTCAACCGATTCTCCTGCCTCAGCCTCCCGATTAGCTGGGATTACAGGCGTGCACCACCACACCCAGCTAATTTGTTATTTTTAGTAGAAACGGGGTTTCACCATGTTGGCCAGGATGGTCACGAGCTCTTGACCTCGTGATCTGCCCGCCTTGGCCTCCCAAAGTGCTGGGATTATAGGCATGTGCCACTATGCCCAGACAGAACTCCTTTTTTTTTTTTTTTTTTTTTTTCAGATGAGGTCTCACTCTCTCACCAGGCTGGAGTGCAATGGTGCAATCTCTGCTCACTGCAACCTCCGCCTCCTGGGTTCAAGTGATTCTTCTGCCTCAGCCTGTAGCTGGGACTACAGGCACGCTACCACGCCTGGCTAATTTTTGTATTTTTAAGTAGAGACAGGGTTTCACCATATTGGCCAAGCTGGTCTTGAACTCCTACCCTTGTGATCCATCCACCTCAGCCTCCCAAAGTGCTAGGATTATAGGCTTGAACCACTGCACCCGGTCCTGGAACTCCTCTTTTTAAAACCATCAGATCTCATGAGATTTATTCACTATTGCGAGAACAGCACGAGAAAGACCTGCCCCATGATTCAATTACCTGCCACTGGGTTCTTCCCGCAATGCATGGAAACTGTGGGAGTTACAATTCAAGACGAGATTTGGGTGGGCACATGGCCAAACCATGTGAATGTAAAAAAAGAAGATCCCATGAGTTGATACTATAGAAATCTGAAAGTTAACAATTCAGTTGCCATTATTCACTCAAAAAAATACTCAGCAAATATTTATTGTCTGTCTAACTCAGCAAATATTTATTGTCTATCTAATAGGTGCACAGATCTTTGCTATGTCCTGAGAGAGATTCACATATGAGTAACAAATTCTCTACTGTCAAGGAGCTTAATTGTCATTATCATAGAGGCACACGTCTAAACGATCAAAATTAACCCAAAGGCCAAATGACGCAGGAAAAGCACAAACAAGATGCTACGGGAAGAAGGAGGAAGTCAGTGACTCCTGATGAGGTGTTGACAATCACAAAACAAAAGACCAGAAAGAGAAGGTGACCCAGTCACCAGTTAGGAGGCATTTGGAGGCAGCCTTCAGTGCCACACCCAAACCAAGCCGAAGGTCTCTGATGGCAGAGCTAAGTCCTGTCTTCTACACGCAGAGACTCTTGAACAGTTTTCAGTGTAAACAAACGGAAACAAGCAAGAGCTCATGCTCTTGATGCATCTTGATACCATGATGTCTGGTATTGTATGTTCATCAGGCAGTATATGTACATGTTGCCATTTGATTGATGAAATATATTTCTCATTACTGGAACCAGTATACCCAGCAGAATTCCCAGTGTATTGCAAGCAGCCAGGCAGGGCCAGTAGACAAGCTGCAAAGATGTGTGGAATACAATTTAGGAGAAATAGAGCCTGGATACCCATTTTGGGGAAGGAGAAAATGGAATTTTTTCTTTCTGGGGACTCCATCTGGGCAGAACTGTTTAGGTGTCCAATGGACTAAGAGACAGAGGCAGTGACAATGAGAGACAGTGGTTATGACTGTGTAGGAGGCATTGATCTCATCACCAAGTTAAACCACAGACATCCAACAATAGATCAGTTGTTACTTAGCAGCACACTCATTCTCTTCCCTGCTTATTGGTTTCACATAGTGATAAACGTTTTCTGTTCAATTTCAGACCCTGCTGCAAATTTTCCTCTGTCCTGGAGCTCAATCACATAGTTAAAAAGGGAATGCAAATGGAATCAATAATTACCAAAATCATTAAAGTCCAAAGGATCTTGATAATGAATGTTCTCTTACAAATAAGCAGTTACAGGGATTAGCAAATGAATGTATCAGAATCTTAAGAACATTATAAGAACTTCAAATAATCGCATCCTTGTCTCACTCCATCCTTACATTATTGTTCATCTTACTTTCCTTGATTAAGAGGCTGAAGAACGCTTGTCATCATTTTTCCAATGCCAAATAAATACCTATTTTGCGGCAAAACATAGGACAGAACTCATTTTCTGATGCATAATACTGAGTAAGATGTCAACTGTAGCAACTTATCAAAGGTTGAATTTTCCAGTTCCAAGGAATGAAATGAAATGTAATGAAGGTGTGAACAAAGGAGTAGCTAAGCATTGGAATGCAGCACCCCTCAGGGTTTATCCCACTTTTCAAGCCCTCACAATAAACCTGTCCATTCTGCTTAGCAAGGAGGCTGATCTCTTTTCCAAGCTGGTAAGAAAGTGTTATATTGCTATTCATCTGTAGTCAAGTATAACTCTTTTGCTACGGGAGATAGCTCATTCATTTCTATTACAGCTTACCTTGCCTCTAAAATATGCACAGAAATACCTTTATGCAGTGGTGTTTTCTTGGGGAAGAAATAACCTTAATCATTGAACTCATTGATGAAATTACAATGCAATTCAGTGAGGAAATAAGATTGTTTCCTCACTGAGTTGCATTGTAATTTCATCAATGAGTTCAATGATTATTTTTCTAATGGCAATAATTTGATTTTTAAATTTTTAACTTTTAAAATGTTCTAGCATTAAACTACTTATTTAGGGTGAATCATATGTGTGTATGCAGTTTTCTGGTTATTAAGAAGTACACAAAAAATGTAAAATGTGTTCTCTGTTCCTCCAATAGCCTGAAATCTAATTATGGAAGCAAGACATACAGACTTTAAACAATTGACAAAGTAGGAGAATAATGACTGAATGCAGACAATAACCTGAAAGGAAGGGATGGGAGTGATGTGGAAGAAATAGGTCTTCAGCTGGACTTGAATTACAGAGAATATTTAAGTAAGTGGAAGGGAATAGGGAGGGCATTTCAGGTAGTAGGCCAGCCTGGGAAGGTATCTGGAGCCACTATTGGACCTGGCTTAGAGGTGGGAGGATTGTTTGGCAAATAGAAATACTGTGTATGTACATATGCAGTGATTTACCCATATGTTAGTTTTTTGTTGTTGCTATAACTAATTACCACAAATATAATGGCTTAAAACAACACAAAGGTATTCTCTTACAGTTGTGTAAGTTAGAAGTCTAACATGAGTCTTGCTGAACTAAAGGTGTTGATAGGGCTGTGTTCCTTTCTGAAGACTCTAGCAAACAGTTTATTTCTTTCTCTTTTCCATTTCTTTGCTTGTGGCCTCTTCCTTCATCTTCAAAGCTAGCAACATTGCATCTCTCTGATCTTTCTTCCAGAGTCAAATCTCCTCTCTCCACAACCCAGACAGCTTCTCTGTTTTTAAGAACTCATGTGATTACCTGAGGCTTACCAGAATAATTCTAGAGACTCTCCCCATCTCAAGGTTCTTAATTTTAATCACATCTGAAACATTTATTTTGCCACGTATGGTACCATATTTAAGATTCCAGGGATTAGGACGTGGACTTTTTTTTTTTTTTTTTGATACAGAGTCTTGCTCTGTCATCAGGTGCCAGGCTGGAGTGCAGTGGCACAACCTCAGCTCACTGCAATCTCCGCCTCCTGGGTTCAAGCAATTCTCCTGCCTTAGCCTCCCAAGTAGCTGGAACTGTAGGCGCACGCCACCATGCCCAGCTAATTTTTATATTTTTTAGTAGAGACCGGGTTTCACCGTGCTGGCCAGGATGGTCTCGATCTCCTGACCTTGTGATCCGCCCGCCTCAGCGTTCCAAAGTGGTGGGATTACAGGCATGAGCCACTGACCAGCCGGACATTTTCTTTCTTTTTTTTTTTTGAAGGGGGAACATTATTCTGCCTACTACCCCATTTGCAAAATGTTTTTATAAGATATGGAGAGAACTAGGAAGTTGATAAGAAAGGCAGATGATAAAAAACCCCATCCACACTGGGTAGCCTTTGCGTGTAAACAAGAAAGAGAGATGATATCAGTGCTTTAAGATGATCTGTATGAAACTGATATTGAAGTGAAGAAGATAAACTACTCCAAGGAGAGAAATTAACAGGTTATTGCTATAATTCTAAGTTTGGGTGTAAGAACCTAGGCTAAAGCCATAATGAGAATTAGAGAAAATTTTGGGAAGAAGATTTAAGAAGCTTGGGGACTGATTAACTTACAGGGGATGAAGAAAAGGGATGGACATTATATGAATTACTTCTCTCCTCCCGGGTCAGGTAGGCAATGATCAGCAAACTGGTACTTTAAACCAGTAGAAAAGCCATTGCTTAAAAGGATCTTGCAGGGAAACTTTTTGCAAAGACAAGAAAACTTTTAAAAATCTCACATACTAGTATATTATGACATGAATAATGTGGTAGGATATAATCAGTTTGTGTACATAAAACACATGTACTTGAGAATAAGTAGCACATTAAAATAATACTTTTTCTGTGTAGCCAGTATAACTCTAAAAGCAACCTTTTGTAAAAAATCAGTTGTGAAAGTTTGTGTTTCCATGAAAGAAAGGTTAAAAAAGTTTCATTTTCCAGAAAGCTAAGACACTATTATAAGCTTCCTTAAGTGTTTCCAGTGAAAAGGAGAGAGAAAGGAGAGGTTAATAACTTTGGGAAATGAGGCTCCCTAATTGTCCACTTTCAGTTAACTCATAGAGCAGTCTTCCTTTGTTGGAGCACACGGTTCCAGAAACATCTGTGCGACCTCAAATACAGCGGTCTGCCCAAGACCCAGGCAGCCCTGTTCACCAGGAGCCCTGACTAGAGCCAATTGCTCTATCAAATTTGGCCTTACTGACCTGGGATTCACGTTACTTCCATTTCATCTTCACCAACAGAAAAGCTAGAATTCAAACTAAAGATACAGTAGCCAAAAAGATGTTGCAAACAGAGTGGAAAAGGGCAAAGTTATGCCTGACAGGATGCAGATAGATGTGTGTGTGTGTGTGTGTGTGTGTGTGTGTGTGCGTGTGTGTGTGTGTGTTGCATATACATGTATATGTGTATTTGTATCTATCTTTGTATATGTATGTATGTTTATTTACATGTATGTGTGCATGTATGTTTGTACATGTTTCTATTAGAAAACACTGAAGGATAGTTGATTAAATTAATACAATACTTTAAATTGCTGCTTTTCTTAAAAATCTATGACTACATTAGCATAAATTCAAAAGATTTGGGATTTTTTAAATTATATGAATTTTGAAGTAGTTATCCATTCCATAACTACTAATCACAGGCTTTATTAATTTGCTGTAGAACAACATAGGGAATATCATCTATTATCAGTTTATTTCTGGCAGGTAATATGAATGTCTCAGAAGACTTTTACAGATATTTAAGTCAACAATATAGATTGAGGCCAGGCGCAATGGCTCATGCCTGTAATCATAGCACTTTGGGAGGCCGAGGAGGGAGAATGGCTTGAGCCCAGGGAGTTCCAGACTAGCCTGGGCAATGTAGTGAGACCCTATCTCTACAAAAAATACAAAATATCTATATATATAGGGAGAGATTGAAAAAGCAAGTTGTAGAAATGTAGAATATGATTGTGTTTTTGCAAAATAAAAAAGCTATACAAGTCAATGTGTGTGCATTTATCTCTAAAGATTGGGAACTCAGGCAGGGAGAGGATGGATCGGAGGATTTTCTTTATAATGGTTTGTACCATTGAACTTACAATACAGAGAGAGTATGTGTCTATGTGTGTTATTTTCCTAAATGATTTTTTAGTTAAAAAAAAAAGTGGTGGCTGGGCACGGGGCTCACGCCTGTAATCCCAGCACTTTGGAAAGCCGAGGTGGGTGGATCACTGAGGTCAGGAGTTTAAGACCAGACTGGCCAACATGGTGAAACCCCCATCTCTACTAAAAATACAAAAATTAGCCAGGCGTGGTGGCAGGCATCTGTAATCCAAGCTACTCAGGAGGCTACAGCAGGAGAATCGCTTAAACCCAGGAGGCAGAGGTTTCAGTGAGCCGAGATCCCACCACTGAACTCTAACCTGAGTGACAGAACAAGACTTCATCTCAAAAACAAACAAACAAAAAAGTTGTATTGTAAAAATAAGTTTGCAATTGTTCAAAATAAACTTTTCTAGATATGCGTGATTAAGTAGTCAAGACCAAGAGAGTGAAGCTCTCTGTGTTATTGTCCAGTCAGGCTGACCACAAGAGTCAAGGCTTCATGTCTGCCTCCTTACACCTAGTGTTCTATAAATAATAGGCAACCCACAATACAATACTTTAAATCACTACTTTATCAGAATATGCTCTCCACAAGCATCAGAGTATGCTCCTCAGGTGGGATGGCTCAACAACAACATGAATCTTACCCCACAAATCCGATCTTTGAATTAACTGTACTACTTATTAACTCAGCCCAAGAAATATATGAAAACTAATTGTTCACCATGAATAAAAATACTTAAAATGTGTGTAATTTCCAAGAAGTACTAGCCAAATCCAATAAATATGACTTGATTTGAAATGTGACAAAACTCCCAAGTGAAGATATACAAAGCTGTGACTGTTTAATGATAGCGTCTTTCTCCCAGTACCCAAACCTGTACCTTTGGACTGATTCAGTTCAGTTTAATGCAATAGGAATAAAAGCTCAGTTCCTTCCTCTGATAATCTTTGAATCTGGCCCATCCTTTGTTCTTCTTGACCCCAGTCTCCAACAGATCAGGGAATTCTGCTGATTAGGTAGGTCCTTTTTCCCCTAAGCATTTATCCTGCGGTGCCTGGGCGACTCAACTGCCTTCTCACTTATTACCTTGTCTCCAGTGTCTTCCCCAACTCCCTTCACACTGTGATCAACTAAATCTTTTTTTGTTTTGTTTCTGTGACAGAGACTCACTCTGTCACCCAGGCTGGAGTGCAATGGGGTGATCTCAGTTCACTGCAACCTCCACCTCCAGGGTTCAAGCGATTCTCCTGCCTCGGGCTCCTGAGTAGCTGGGAATACACATGCCCATCACCACGCCCAGCTAATTTTTGTATTTTTAGTAGAGAAGGGGTTTCACCGTGTTGGCCAGGCTGGTTTAAATCTTGTTAAAATACCATTGCATTTCTTATTATCAAAAAATTATTATAAAGATAGAGGAATTAAAAAACGTTTGGTACTTAAGCAGAAATAGCCCAGAAATAAATCCATGTTAAAGATGTCATTTTAAGTCCATGGGGTAAAATACTGTTTACACAATAGATGGTGTTGGGTTAATTGGCTGGTCATTTAGTAAAAAATGGCTGGGCTGGATTTAGTGGCTGACACCTGTAATTCCAGCACTTTGGGAGGCTGGGGTGGGTGGATCACTCAAGCTCAGGAGTTCAGGACCAGCCTGAGCAACATGATAAAACCTCTCTCTACAAAAAAAATACAAAAATTAGTCGGATGCAGTGGTACATGCCTGTAGTCCCAGCTCTTGGGAGGCTGAGGTGAGAGGATTGCTTGCACCCCAGACATCAAGGCTGCAGTGAGCTGTGTTCGTGTCACTGCACTTCAGCCTGGATGACAAAGTGAGGCCCTGTCTCAAAAAAAGATAAGACAAAAACAAGTTTCATCTCACTCCTTTTAGGAAAAGCAATTCTAGATAAATGAAAAATTTAAATATAAAAATGGAAACATTAAAGTGCTAGAAGAAAATGAGTAAAACTTCTAAAAATAAAATATTGGATTGGAGAAGAACTTTCCCAGATAAATATAAAAATTAAATCATAAAAGACTTAATCATTTTGCTACTTAAAACTATAAAATGTTGGCATGACATAAATACTTAAGTTAAAAGACAAATTACATATTGAGAAAAATATTTATCACATACATGACATAAAGGGGCTAATTTTCTTACCAAAGAGCTCTTGTCAATGAGAAAAATATCAACAACCTAATAGAAAAATGGACAAAGAATATAACCAGTTACAGAATTACAGTCAATTACTACCTGCAAGTCTTCTTGACCTCCTTCATAATCAGGGTTTCACATTAAACAACAATGACACAGCACTCTTACTTGTCAAATGGCAAATGCCCCCAAATATAATGGGAGATTTTAGGTATTTAGAATTTTTAAATGTATTCATTGCTATGATTTCAAAGGAGATTCTGCCACAGTGGTTTTAGTAAGTCAGGATTATCTAATTAAAAGCAAACTCTTTTATTAAAACATCTTGTCTTGAATTGCAAATAAGATGCTTGAGAACACTGACAACGAGGAGAGACATTCATGTAATGATATTTGTAACAGACAGACAGAGAGACCCCCCACGGAGGTCAGTGGGAAGGAGGAAATACACAAGCAGCAAATCCTCAGACCACTATGGCTAGGCACCTGCTTCTGCTCAACTCCAGGAAGCTCCCGGCACACTTTACTTGGTTCAGTCGTCAGGGGAAGAAGCTGTGGGAAGAGGGCTGGGAAGTCCTGAAATTGCTGCTGAGTGCATCTTTAGAATATTGTACAATTCCTGAACCTCACTATTACAAACAGTCCCTCAGGCCAAAGGGAGCAGTAAAAGTGCTTCCAATGCAAAGAATCCACCAGGGAAATTGGGCTGTTTAAACCAGTGCTTCTTAAAATGGGGTCCCTGGTCCAGCAGCATCAACAGCACCTGGCAACTTGTTAGAAATGCAGTTTCAGACCCTACTGAGGTCTACCGAAACAGAAACTCTGGGGGTGTGTTTTTAAAACAAGCTGTCCAAGTGATTCTCATGCAGGCTATAGTTTGAGAACCACTTTATTTATTTACTTATTTATTTATTTATTTATTATTCATTCATTCATTTCTTTCTGAGATGGAGTCTCACTCTGTCGCCCAGGCTGGAGTGCAGTGGCACAATCTCAGCTCACTGCAACCTCTGCCTCCCAGGTTAAAGCGATTCTCCTACCTTGCCCTCCCGAGTAGCTGGGATTACAGACGTCCACCACCACACTCAGCTAATTTTTGTATTTTTAGTAGAGACTGGGTTGTGCCATGTTGGCCAGGCTGGTCTCGAACTCTTGACCACAAATGATTCACCTCCTAAAGTGCTGAGATTACAGGTGTGAGCCACCATGCCCGGCCTAGAGAACTACTAGTTTAAATCAACATTTTATCCACTTCCCTGATTATGACAGTCACTTGGATAGGGGGCAGGGAGACAGGAAGCTTGTGAAAAATGCATACTCCCAGGTCTCACCTCAGACCTACTAAATCAGAATCTAAGGAGGGGCCTGGGAATCCAGATCAATAACAACTAATCCAGGAGAATCCATAATTAGGGATGTTTGAAAAACTGGCTTTAGTGATTCCTATTACCAGATACACAATATTAGAAAGACACACTTGCCTTACACTCCAAACACCAACGTTTATTTTCTTGGAAACAAACCTCCAGGCTAGCCTTACAGCTCAAACAAGATTCCTTCAAATTACTCATTAAACGGCAGCCTCAGCCAGAAGCGGTGACTCATGCCTGTAATCCCAACACTTTGGGAAGTTGAGGTAGGTGAATCACCTGAGGTCAGGAGTTTGAGACCAGCCTGGCCAACATGGTGAAACCCCATCTCTACTAAAAATACAAACATTTCTGGGTGTGGTGGTGGGCACCTGTAGTCCCAGCCACTCAGGAGTCTAACACAGGAGAATCACTTCAACCCAGGAGGTGGAGGTTGCAGTGAGCCAAGATTGTGCCATTGCACTCCAGTGACAGAGTGAGACTCCCTCTCGAAAAAATAAAACAAAGAAAACAAACAAACAGCAGCCTCTTCAGGATGTTTGGCACCTCTAACTCGCAACCCTGTTACGTGGTGGTCTATATCTCAGAGATCCTAATTTGACAGTATTCATGATAAGAAACTGTCGATCATTTGGATGTTTGAAACCTGGTGGAATTGGGGAACATGGTGCTGCTTATTACCCTGAGTCATAGCAGGCGGCTCTAAGGGCCTGGGGTGAGAAGCACCTGAGGGAAGAGTCACAATTTCCTCCACTGAGTCATACCCTGTAGATGATTGAGTGGTTGCATCTCTCCTTACTTGCTAAGAAGATGAGAACTTTCTGAGGCCCAACCTTCCATCCCAAACTCCCTCTTCCCCTGCCTTAGGCTGTGGGGAC
This sequence comes from Cheracebus regulus, assembly GCA_963574635.1. NCBI lineage: Eukaryota > Metazoa > Chordata > Mammalia > Primates > Pitheciidae > Cheracebus > Cheracebus regulus. The sequence goes on along the minus strand of CAUYQU010010324.1, from coordinate 9,247 downwards.
AGGAAAGTGGAAGTGTGCTGGGTGCATCTATTCTAGATCTTAGCACTGGGTAAGCACCACGTTTTGAAAGCACTCTCAGAAGCTCCTGCCCTGGCAAAGCCCAAAGGCCTCCCAGCTTCTCTAGGAAAGCAGCCACAAGTTAATGGAGACTGAAAGGCAGCCCAGTCCAGAAGCTCAGAAGACAGTATATTTAGGAAATAGGACAAAACTAATTTAACTTAGACAACACCTTTATATCTCCTATTCATTATACATGCTATAGATAAGTAAAGTCTCTAGCAGTTTTCTTCCAGTCCAGCTGTACTTCCAGGTTCAGATGGCTGGTCTGTAGTGTAGCATGTGACCAGAGAGATCACAGGTTCCAAAGTCAACATCGTTGTCTTGACAAACATGAGCAGCTAAGAGCACTGGTGTTGTAGGAGAAGAGGCCACAATTGTTACAATCAGCCGGTGTTCCTGAATAGCACTGCCCCGTGGACCACCCCAGGGAAGTCTGGGGGCCTATTTATTCTCTGCATAGCCTAGTGCAGTCAGCTCTCTTTAACAGCAGAAAAAACATAGTAGCAGGAAGACAGGACAGGGCAAAGATGGAATGATTCTGGGGAATTCCTGGGGGTGGGGAGATGGAGGAGGCAACTGTTACACAGTTGCTTCTGAAGGAGAAACACCAAGAGGAACTTGCTGAGTGAGCTGGTGTTTTGCTTTTCACTCTGGGCTTACAAATATCTTAGACTTTTATAGTTTCAATTTTTATTTTAGTTTCGGGGGTACATGTGCAGGCTTGTTATATCTTGCTATGTCATATAATGCTGTGGTTTGGGGTATGAGTGATTCCATCACCCAGGTATTGAGCATGGTACACAATAGTTAGGCTTGCAACCCTTCCCCCCTTTCCTTCCATCCTCATAGTCCCCAGTATCTACTGTTGCCATCTTTATGTCCATGAGTACCCACTGTTTAGCTCCCACTTATAAGTGAGAACATGCAGTATTTGGTTTTCTGTTCCTTCATTAATTGACTTAGTATAATGGCCTCTAACTGCATCCATGTTTGCTGCAAAAAGCAGGATTTTATTCTTTTTTATGGCTGTATAGTATTCCATGGTGTATATGCACCACATTTTCTTTATCTAATCCACCCTTGATGGGCACCTAGGTTGATTCCATGTCTTTACTATTGTGAATAGTGCTGTGATGAACAGACACGTGCATGTGTCTTTTTGGTAGAATGATTTATTTTCTTTTGGCTATATACCCAGTAATGGTATTGGTGGGTAACACTATTTTTCAAAAGCCACTTTTCCAGGCCAATTTGTTCTAGGAGAAAAAAAATTCTCAAGTTAAACACGGAGTTGTACCATCACACAAGTTCACATGGGGGATGTCTCAGAGCCACACCTCAAACTCTCATCTCTTCCTGGGATTCCCCAGTGCCATTCAATGGTCAGGGAATTTGGGATGTTTTTGGTATAATATCTTTATAGCTATCTAATTTTATGCAACTTGCTACATTTTACCCACTAAGAAGACTAAAAATATGAAGAAGCATCTGAAAAAAAAAAGGACAAAGTCTGGCTCCATCCAAAATGAATATAAACTCCATGAGGACAAGGGTCTGAGTCAGCTTTATTACACAATCCCCAGTGCCTGCCACATAGCAGGTGCTCTATAGGCATTTACTGTGTAAAAAAGATGACACTCTGGTCAAGAGTAGAAGCCAGCACTCCTCAAAGTTATTAACAAACAACAATGGATTCTGCCTTCCATGTCGACACCTGTTTCATTTGCTATACCGAGGAGAATCAACAAATGCCTATATTTGTTTGGGTTTCATGAAATTCCTTTGCATTATTTTTCATCAACTGAATCTTGCTTTGTCACTACATATACTTGTTTCACTTTATTGGCACTTTTGCCTTCCCATTTGCTTCAAGTGTCTCCCAGAATATCATGGAACCCTGTGCTGTCAGATGGCCACACATCCCTGGGAAATAATGAAGCTGAGATCAATAATACAGGTATGGAAGAAACCTTAGCCATCATGCAGTCAAAAATCCTTGGTATAAAGACAAAGACACTGAGTTTCAGAAAGAAACCATCTGCTTGGGCATCCACAGACCATCCCACTTATTCAGACGCATCTTGGCCCTCTAATATCATACTAATGTCACGGTGATATTAGCATCACTCCTTTGGCTTTCCAGCTAAACAAAATGAGTTATTTGGTAAAGTTGATTGGCACTGGAATCTCTTAAAATTTTTGCTTCCCATACTCATTTTAGAGTGGGATTTCTGATGATGGGTTTATGAATAAATTTAGAATGAGATTTTTAGTGATAAGATCATGAATAAGTTTATCCAGTGAGGTTTATGAATGGAATGCAGGACAAATTAGTTCTAAGTGGGAATGGAAAGAGAGAGAACAGGTTTTAATTCACTTACAAGAAAAAGAAAAGTTTAACAATCACTTTGGAGAGGCAGCATAGCATACAGAGCAATGACATGGGAGTGAGAGCCTGAGTTAAAAGCCCAGCTCTGCCACTCACTAGCTGTGTTACTCACATGCTGTATGTCTCAGTTTCCTCATCTGTTCCTACCTGTAAGTGGGAAACACTAACAGTGGGGCTTGTTATTTGCAAAGAACTCAGTACAGTACCTGTTGGTCTGGGGATTCTAATGTGCAACCAAAGATGCAAACTCCTGGTGCATATAATTTATCCTATTGATCAAAGTTTAACAAGTTCTCTTTTTTTCTTTTTTTCGAGACGGAATCTTGCTCTTGTTGCCCAGGCTGGAGTGCAGTGGCATGATCTCGGCTCACTGCAACCTCTGCCTCCCGGGTTCAAGCAATTCCCCTGCCTCAGCCTTCCAAGTAGCTGGGATTACAGGCGCCTGCCACCACGCCCGGCTAATTTCTGTATTTTTAGTAGAGACGGGGTTTCGCCATGTTGGCCAGGCTAGTCTCAAACTCCTGACCTCAAGTGATCCACCTGCCTTGGCCTCCCAGAGTGCCAGGATTACAGGCGTGAACCACTGTGCCCAGCCTAATCTTATCCAATTTTATTATCCTTCTACTTTGACCCAGAGTGAAGGGATGGACAAGGCATGGAGAGAAAAGGCTTCTGGGATGCCATGTGTGGTGCTTGTGCTAAGGGCAGGCTTTGTAGAAGTTAAATTTACATTTTGAAAACATTCATTTTAATCTATTTTAGGATAGTTTTAGAATTCAATTTAGTGTTTATTGTTATTACTTTAGGGTTTGGGGGGATTTATCTAGAGAATGTAAATATGGAGTCTCACAATGCAGTTGAGTAATTTAACTGAACAAATATTTGAACTGATATTGAATGCAAGACAGTGTCACATACAAAGGTCTGAGGGATATGAAGATGACTAAGAAACAGTTCTCACTCTTGGGTTTAAATAAGAAAGTCTACTGAACAGATAGCTAAATCCATCTAATGGCATTCCTATATATCAATAGGTGAGGAAAGAATAATTTATAAAACGGTATTGCCTTGGCATGAATTCCTTCCAAATATGTCTTATCTACTTTGCTTCTAATGTCATAACTTTATCCTAAACATCCATCTTTGAGGTTCACTGCCACAAATATCCTCTGGTTAACTGAGAAGTAAATTATATGATCAGAGACTATTCTGAGTGTCATCTAAAAAGAAAAAATGAAGGATTATTTTCTGATCCAAAAAATAAAGTGACAGTTCCATAAAATAGAATGTGTTCTCTTTCCCAGCTCACAAGGATATAAAGTTCTAAAAGGAAGAGCAATTTAATATTAGCTGTCTGGGGAATATCCAGTAAGACAGTATTTTAAAATTTATTTTTAAAAAATTTTTACATACCTGTAGTGCCACTATTCATTTGGGAGTTTTATTGTAGGGATTAATTAGTTACTCAGACCAGGCACAGTATCTCATGCCTGAAATCTCAGCTACTGGGGAGGCTGAGGAGGTAGGATAGCCTCAGCCTCCTGAGTAGCTAGGATTACAGGCACCCGCCACCATACCTAGCTAATTCTCATATTTTTAGTAGAGACGGTTTTGTCGTGTTTGCTAGGCCAGGAGTTCAAAACCAGACTGGGCAACATAACAAGACCACCATCTCTATTAATAAATAAATTTAGTTATGCAGAACTATGGAAAAAAACTATATAAAACTAGAAAAATAGATTTTTTTTTTTGATATAGTGTCTTGCTCTGTCACCAAGCTGGAGAGTGGTGGCACAATCTCGGCTCACTGTAACCTCCACCTCCCAGGTTCAAGTGATTCTTCTGCCTCAGCCTCCTGAGTAGCTAGGACTATAGGGTACACCACCATGTCCAGCTAATTTTTGTATTTTTAGTAGAGACGGGGTTTAACTATGTTGGCCCATTTCGTCCTCCCAAAGAGCTGGGATTACAGGCATGAGCCACCGCGCCTGGCCATCTTTAAATGAAAACATTGTATTGCTTATGACTTTTTCATGTGCATTCTATAGTAGCTTAAACATCAATATATATAATATACAATGCTGAGTTCTAAATGCGAGCCTTTAGTGGTAGGTAGCTAGAGAGTAGTCTCGGGCATTTCGAGTGCAAATTCTAGTATGGCATTAACTCACTATCAATCTTTCCACAAATCTCTTAATCCTGTGTTTTCCTGTGTAATTAGGTGAAGACACCCATATTCACCTGGTTCACAGAGTAATATCTATGCACATTGTAGAGAGTAAGTAAAGTAAGATGCATGAACATCCTTTATAAAGTATTAAAGGAAATGCAAATAGAAAATTACTCACTATACCTATTAGAGGACAGCATATGTGCCAAGCAACCTAAATTATACAAATACAGTGGATAAAAATATTATGCTATGTGGAGCAAATTATATACAGGATCTGATTCTGCCTATCATAGTGGCATTCAAAGAAAGCCTTGATGACCCATATTATATGACTCATATAAAATGTTTAATTTCCTTTAATAATGAAATCCATCCACTGGACATATATTACTGCAAATCCTTCCTATGACAGCACAACTGTGATAAGATAGACAAGGTCGCTGCCTCCTACAGTTTACCTCCTGGAGGACAACTTCCTATAGACTTATCTTTCTTTAGCTTTAGTGTGCATATGAATCATCTGAAAATTTGACTTAAATGTGGATTCTGACGCAGTCTAGGGTTGGGCCTGAGGGTCTGCTGCTCTAGAACTCCATTTTGAACAGTAAAAAATTAGGTAAACATTGTGTTAACCTTCCAAGTAACATGATGTCTTAACAAAATGAAAATTTCCTGCTTCAGAAGAAAAGAGCCCTTAAGGACTAACAATAATATTGGGAATGTCAGTAGGTGGCAGTGGAAGAGGAAAAGGAGACACAGAAGCAAATGGACTTTCTGTGACCTTTCAATAAAAAGGCTGGCTCAGGCCAGGCGTTGTGGTTCACACATGTAATCCCAGTACTTTGGGAAGCCGAGGCGGGTGGATAATGAAGTCAAGAGATCGGGACCATCCTGGCCAACATGGTAAAATCACATCTCTACTAAAAAAAAAAAAAACAAACAAAAATTATCTGGGGGTGGTGGTTCACTCATTCACTCAGGCTGAATGCAGTAGCACTATCTTGGCTCACTGCAACCTCCGCCTCCCAGGCTCAAGTTATCCTCCCACCTCAGCCTCCCAAGTAGTTGAGACTATAGGCACATGCCACCACACCTGGATAATTTTTGTATTTTTTGTAGAGCAAGGTCTCTGTCTATGACCCATGGTGGTCTCGAACTCCTAAATTCGAGTGATCTGGCCACCTTGGCCTCCCGAAGTGCTGAGATTATAAGTATGAGCTGGCTGGGTGTGGTGGCTGATGCCTGTAATCCCAGTTTTGGGGAGGCTGAAGGCGGGTGGATCATAAGGTAAGGAGTTTGAGACCATCCTGGCCAACATAGTGAAACCTGGCCTCTACTAAAAAAATACAAAAAATTAGGCATGGTGGCACGCACCTGTAATCCCAGCTACTTGGGAGGCTGAGGCAGGAGAATCACTTGAATCCAGGAGGCAGAGGTTGCAGTGCGCCCAGATCATGCCACCACACTCCAGTCCAAGCGACAGTGCAAGACTCTCTCGAAAAAAACCCCACAAATATATATATGTATGTATATACATATATATATGTGTGTGTATATGTACATATATATGTGTGTGTGTATATGTACATATATATGTGTGTGTATATATACATATATATGTGTGTGTGTGTATATATATATAAGCATAAGCCACCATGCCCATCCAGGGAGCCTACTTTGATCAATAGGATCAATTACATACAGTAGGGGTTTGTATCCCTAGTTGCACGTTAGAATACCCAGACCAAGCTTTGGTAAGGGCAGGTTCCAGGCATCCGTACTTTTGAAGGTTCTTAAGCAATTCTAATGTGCAGCTAGGACTGAAAAACACTATCTCATAAGTATGGATTTCAAGAATTGTTCTTATTTCAGGAATTTTTATCACTTTCTTTAAAGGTAAATTGTTAGATTATAACTAAGTACAATTTGTTTTTATGAATCTTTGTAAATCTTTTTATCTACATTAAGCTTGTTCAACTGGCGGCCCGCGGGCCGTATGGCCCAGGACTGGTTTGAATGAGGTCCAGCACAAATTCATAAACTTTCTTAAAACATTGTGAGATTCTTTTTTTGCAATTTTATTTTATTTTATTTTTTAGCTCATCAGCTATTGTTCAGTGTATTTTATCTGTAGTCCAAGACAATTCTTCTTCTTCCATTGTGGCCCAGGGAAATCAAAAGATTGGATACTCCTGATGTGCATACACTAGTAAACCTGATAAACATCCTTTTACATAGCATTTATCATAATTGTTAGTCTGGAAAATATGACAACTACATGGGAAAATAATATCTGCAATACATATGGCAAACATTTAGTATCAAAGAGTTCTTTGAAAACTTCAAGGAATAGACAAACACCCCAATAGAAGAATGGGCAAAAAATCAAAAAGGAAAAAAAAAATGCATATGACTGGGCCAGGTATGGTGGCTCATGCCTGTAATCCCAGCACTTTGGGAGGCCAAGGCAGGTGGATCACCTGAGGTTGAGAGTTTGAGACCAGCCTGGCCAACATGGAGAAATGCTGTCTCCACTAAAAATACAAAAAATTAGCTGGGCATGATGGCACATGCCTGTAGTCCCAGCTACTCGGGAAGCTGAGGCAGGAGAATCACTTGAACCCAGGAGGCGGAGGTTGCAGTGAGCTGAGATCACATCATTGTACTCCAGGCTGGGCAACAAGAGCAAAACTCCGTCTCAAAAAAAAAAAAAAAAGAAGTGTGTGACTAATAATCAGATTTTTAAGGTTTAACTTTATTACTAATGAAATGGATACAAAATAAAAGGAGGAGACTCATAAAATATAGAGTGTAAACAAAAAAATTGAAAGAAACCTTGGAAGGAGATGAAAACAAAAAAGGGAAAAAAAAGCATCAATATCCTTAGAGAAGGAAGAGAATGTTACATTCTTGAAACAAAAATATACTAAGTAATTAAAGGTGCTGCCTTACTCACTGGGATCCTCACTGTTAAAGCCTTCAGCAGTCATATTAAGGGCCTCACTGCCCTGAGGCACCAAGTTGTGAGGTGGCCTATGCAGAAAGACTACATAGACAGGCCTGGGGACTGTATGTGAAGAGAGAGCTGCCTGGGCCAGGTGCAGTGGCTCACATCTGTAATCCCAGCACTTTGGGAGGCCAAGGCCAGCAGATCACTTGAGGTCAGGAGTTCAAGACCAGCCTGGCCAACATGGTGAAACCCTGTCTCTACTAAAAACACAAAAATTAGCCAGCTGTGGTGGCAGACACTTGTAGTCTCAGCTACTCAGGAGGCTGAGGCACGAGAATCACTTGAACCTGGGAGGCAAAGGTTGCAGTGAGCCAAGACTGCACCACTGCACTCCAGCATGGGTAACAGAGTGAGACTCTGTCTCAGAAAAAAAGATAGAGATGCCTGGCCAGCCTCAGCTGCTCCATACTCCTGCCATCCCAGCCACCGTCAGACTACAACCACGGGAGGACACAGCCAGAACCTGCCAGTTGAATCCTTTCCAAATCCCTGACACACAGAACTGTGAGAGATGATAATTATTGTTGCTCTGGGGTGGTTTTTAGGCCAGTAATAGGTTATTAGAAGAGAATTTGGGACCTTAAGTGAGGTCCTGCAATAACAAAAGCCGGTGAAGGAAACTAAAAGGGACCTGAGGAAACCATTAGCAGAATCACCACACTGAGTACTTCTCAAATACCCAACCCATAGTAACCATGAGAGTTAATAAAATGATGACTGCTGTTTTTTTCTGAGACAGAGCCTTTCTCTGTCACCCAGGCTGGAGTACAATGGCGTAATCTCGGCTCACTGCAATCCGTCTCCCGGGTTCAAGCAATTCTTCTGCCTCAGCCTCTCATGTAGCTGGGATTATAGGTGTGCACCACCACCACGACTGGCTAATTTTTGCATTTTTAGTACAGATGGGGTTTCACCGTGTTGCCAGGCTGGTCTCAAACTCCTGACCTAGTGATCCACCCACCTTGGCCTCCCAAAGTGCTGAGATGACAGGCATGACCCACTATGCCCAGCTGATGACTGCTGTTATAAGCCAGTATATGTTGCGATGTCTTATTACATAGTAATAGATAACCAGAATACCCACTTGTAGCACCAAATTCTAGACTGGTTACACCATTCAAAAGGAGAAGCAGAACCACCATGAGTGATATGTAGATGCGGGAGGTGGTCAAGACACCTAGGTAAGAAGGCAGCTCCTGCTTCTGGTGTTGGGCTTGAAATCAGCAGACCCAGCACTTGGGAAAGAAGGATGAATATGAAGCAAGGACACACTGAAACCTGTGAGGAGAATGTGGAACTCAGGATGTAACTAGTTCTACAGGTTCTAGAACAGACTGCCAACCTTAGTGTAAATTAGTTCGACCATTGTGGAAGACAGTGTGGCAATTCCTCAAGGACCTAGAAATAGACATTCCATTTGATCCAGCAATCCCATTACTGGGTATATATCCAAAGGATTATATATCATTCTATTATAAGGATACATGCACATGCATGTTCATTGTGGCACTGTTTACAATAGCAAAGACTTGGAACCAACCCAAATGCCCATCAATGATAGACTGGACAGGGAAAATGTGGCACATATACACCATGGAATACTATGCAGCCATAA
>CAUYQU010010321.1:0-23673 GCA_963574635.1 Cheracebus regulus | reverse complement strand
GGGGCTTTGCACAGGGCGGCTGTTTCCACCAGCCCCACAGCTGCTGAGTCACTCTGCAGCTCTCTGCTTTGCTCTGTGGTTTGTCAACCGTTTAGGTTTGGTTGTGTGTGTGTGTGTGTGTTTTGCCTCTTTACTACCCTGTTTCTCTCCCTTTCTTTTAACAGTGTTAGGAGATTACTTTGCTCTGTAAAATTGAAGGAGTGCCTTCTGTCTTCTTAAATGCCACAGCCACTCCCTTTCATCCACAGTGTTCTCTCTAGGTGGACAATGCTGCTTGCCACTGTTTTTTATTCCCAAATCCGTTTTGTTTTGGTAATTACCCTAAGAAAAAGCTGGTTCCTCCTTCCTGACATTGCAAGGATGTTATTAAGATAGAGTGAAAAGATAGACCTGAAGGGTTTACCCAAGAAAGGTGAGTCCTGGGGTAGAGGTGGTGATGCTACTCGGTGAAAGTTCTCGTCTTTCAACAGCTTCTCTTTGTAATTCCTGGTTTGGCCCATGAGTAATCCAAGCTGCTTTTAGGCTTTCCTAAACCCTAAGCATTCTTGTTTGGAAATCTGTATTCTAAATTCTGAAATGCACCTCATCACACATTTAAATGTTATTGTTTTAGAAGTAAAATAAGAATTGAAAAACTGCTCTTGAAATTCTATGACTGAGAATGACTCATTTAATTTACCATTGGCAAGTTTTTTTTTATAGCAACCATTGTTCAATTTTGAGAATTCTTGCAGTGAGAAAATTCACTCTACACACTCCAAAATGCAGTGAATTTTGTTACAGATATTAAATTTAACAATTAACGAGTTTGACATAATGTTACTCTATCATTTACTTAAACATTCTTTGATTTTGCATTTCCAGGTTTCTTTTAAGGTTTGAAAGCGTTTTGCTTACAGATTTCTTATTTCTATAGACCTTCCCTTGAAAGGCTCACAGGCCTGAGCCTGTGTCTTCCTGGCTAATGGGTAAAATAGTCAAGTGAGAAATTCGCTTGTCCATCCTTTGGGCATTGAGTTTGCAGCCACGAATTTAGGTCCCCTGCTTTCTAACTCTTAAGAAATAGGATAGACATGAGATCATTTTTTTCCGCTGGTTCTGTCCTTTACACGTTTATAAGAGAATTGGGTGAGGGACAAATTCCTAAGAGGCAGTGCTATGGTTTGTGTAGATTCTGAGTGTGATTTCGGCAGGTTTGTGGAGTTGCTTTCTCTATGGGAGAAAGTTCACGCTGAATATTTATCTTCAAACAACCGTATGTGTTTATATGGAAGCAACTGTTAGACTGTTAAATCAAAAATCCATCCTTTTTCCTATTCCCAGGTCATATATGGAATTTTTTTCAAGTTGTAATTTTTTGGTTACAATATACATACTAAGACCATATGGTTTTCCCATACCATTCTTTGTATTTTCTAAATGCATATTAATGAAATGTTGGAGGCAACAAAACTTGATTGGGAACAGTTTGTATATGTGGTTTTGAAAAAGCAAAGGCTTCCACTGTAATAAGCTACAAGCTGTTAATACATTTCAAATGTGTTGCTAGACTGAAAATGAGCACTTTCCAGAATAGATTCAGAAAAAGCTGACCTTTCTTACAGTGGTGGTATATGGATGAATTCACAAACATATCCATTTCTATGTAGCCAACATGCAAAGAAGGGTTTATGAGTGGGGCGATACCTACAGGAGGCTAGCGAGGATTTAGAGAAAAACAGACTTACAATTGATTTTTACATTATATTAATTCCCTGAGTCGATGCCAGCTAAAGTTACTTTAATCATTTTATCACGTCGATTGATATTACTTACAATATAATAGAAGGTAATCTTTTTGGTAATAAGCCTAAGGCAGTGCTCTCACTGGAATTTAGGAGGAAAGACCCACCTCCCATCCATTCTTGAGCTTCTGAAATATGTTCAGCACGGCTTAGGTTCTCTCAGTACTGACACTACTGTTAATATTTACATGCTGCTGTCTTCTAGGGAGCCATATATGATGATGACTAGAATGATGTACTTAGATTTTTCTTTGAAGTTCATAAAACAAAGCCAGATCTATATGCTCTCAATGAAATCAAGAAAATTCTGACTTTGTCCACCCAACTAAATGCGATCTCTGTGACTAAGGAAGAGTCTCATTCAGCTTCCCAATGGGGAATCAATCACTCATTGCTGGGGCTTTTCTTTTGGAAATGCTGCTTCACACAATTGGCATCGCAGGGCACGGGCAGCGCATGGGTTTCCGTTACAATGCACTTGACCGAATACTGGAACTGGGTGATCTGGTTTGAAAAAGAGCCAGCTTTTTTTTCCCCCTAAACTTCCTCATTTTGAGTGGGTTAATTCTGTTCTAGGAAAAATTTTTGACAGAATTGCTTTCTGAGCGCCAGCACAATGTTATGTGAGAAATAATGGTGTTTATATCCATTCTCTATTTTTTTCCATAAACTTTTAGAAGTTCATTTCCTAAATCTAACTTTTATTATCTGATTTGACCCAGCCAATATAAATGGCATTAAGTCATTATTGCCATCCACAGAACGATCGCTTTCTGCTTCACAAGATAGGAAAAAATATATAGCTCTTTCATTCCCTAAACACCAGGTTGATCTGGCTGTTCTTTTAAGGAAGTCAGAAATGGATTGAACCAGCCTGAACTTTGCCCCATATGAATTCCCTGCATTCCATCTAGGTCTTGGATCTGTGAGGTCACCGTCCTGGGTCAGGTTCCCTAGAGGCAGAGCTTGGGGTTAGGGCTGTTTAACGGCATGCTCTCGGGGAGAGAATGGGAAGAAGCACAGGGCAGGGGGAGAGGTAAGGAAGTTTCTGGCCTTCTCCAAGCTTCCTTGCAGCTGGATGTGTTTCATCCCCATCCCACGGGAGCCCTGCAGTCTGAATAGCATCATGGAGTTGGTCTTTCCTTGAAGGAAGGGCCAGCCCACGGGACCCTGTTCAGTCCACCCAGCTGAGGGAGACCTGGGTGTAGGGAGGCGGCGGCTCTGTTCAGGCAAGGGCAGTTCTCTGGAGAAGCAGGTCGTCGTGGAACGAGAGCAGTCAGCACCCCTGCAGCCGAGGGATGGCGGACAGGCCTGGGGGAGGGAGCGCGGGTGGCACGCTCATAGCACCTCCTCTATCATCAGAGAGCCCCTTTCCCCTGGAACCTGTGCTCACCGGGGTTTTCCTTCCTCTCCTGACCCCTCATTAGGCAGCGGCCAGATCCAGCTTTGGCAGTTCCTCCTGGAGCTCCTGTCGGACAGCTCCAACTCCAGCTGCATCACCTGGGAAGGCACCAACGGCGAGTTCAAGATGACGGACCCCGACGAGGTGGCCCGGCGCTGGGGAGAGCGGAAGAGCAAACCCAACATGAACTACGATAAGCTCAGCCGCGCCCTCCGTTACTACTATGACAAGAACATCATGACCAAGGTCCATGGGAAGCGCTACGCCTACAAGTTCGACTTCCACGGGATCGCCCAGGCCCTCCAGCCCCACCCTCCGGAGTCATCTCTGTACAAGTACCCCTCAGACCTCCCGTACATGGGCTCCTATCACGCCCACCCGCAGAAGATGAACTTTGTGGCACCCCACCCTCCAGCCCTCCCTGTGACATCTTCCAGTTTTTTTGCTGCCCCAAACCCATACTGGAATTCACCAACTGGGGGTATATACCCTAACACTAGGCTCCCCACCAGCCATATGCCTTCTCATCTGGGCACTTACTACTAAAGACCTGATAGAGGCCTTTCCCACCAGCGTGCATTCACCAGCCCATTGCCACAAACTCGATCGGAGAACATGAATCCAAAGTGCCTCAAGAGGAAGGAAAAAAGCTTTACTGGGGCTGGGGAAGGAAGCCGGGGAAGAGATCCAAAGACTCTTGGGAGGGAGAAGTATTACCACAGAAATGAGGAGGATGCTAAAAATGTCATGAATATGGACATATCATCTGTGGACTGACCTTGTAAAAGACAGTGTATGTAGAAGCATGAAGTCTTAAGGACCATGCCAAAGAAAGTGGTCTTAAGTGTATAAACTTTAGAATAGAGTTTGGAATCCCACTAATGCAAACTGGGATGAAACTAAAGCAATAGAAACAACACAGTGTTGACCTAACATACCGTTTATAATGCCATTTTAAGGAAAACTACCTGTATTTAAAAATAGAAACATATCAAAAACAAGAGAAAAGACACGAGAAAGACTGTGGCCCGTCAGCCGGCATTGATACGCAACTGCACGGCATGCACTGCTTCGGTTGAAATCAAATACATTCCGTTTGATGGAGAGCTGTCAGCTTTCTCAAACTGTGAAGAGGACCCAAAGTTTCCAACTCCTTTACAGTATTACCGGGACTGTGAGCTAAATGGTGGGACTGAGGATGTGTATAGAGTGAGTGTGTGATTGTAGACAGAGGGGCGGAGGAGGAGGGAGGAAGAGGAAGGGAAGGAGGAGACCAGGGCTGGGAAAGAAACTTCTCAAGCAGTGAAGACTGGACTCAGGACATTTGGGAACTGTGTACAATGAGATACGGAGACTTGAGGGTTCATGCAGTCAGTATTATACCAAACCCAGTGTTAGGAGAAAGGACCCAGCATAGTAGAGAAAGCAGAAGTAGTAGAATTCAGAAACAAAAATACGCATCTCTTTGTCTAATGAAAATTTTAACTGGAATTGTCTGATATTTAAGAGAAATATTCAGGACCTCATCATTATGTGGGGGCTTTGTTCTCCACAGGGTCAGGTAAGAGATGGCCTTCTCGGCTGCCACAATCAGAAATCACGCAGGCATTTTGGGTAGGCGGCCACCAGTTTTCCTTTGAGTCGCGAACGCTGTGCGTTTGTCAGAATGAAGTATACAAGTCAATGTTTTTTTCCCCCCTTTTTATATAATAATTATATAACTTATGCATTTATACACTACGAGTTGATCTCGGCCAGCCAAAGACACACGACAAAAGAGACAATCAATGATATAATGTGGCCTTGAATTTTAACTCTGTATGCTTAATGTTTACAATATGAAGTTATTAGTTTTTAGAATGCAGAATGTATGTAATAAAATAAGCTTGGCCTAGCATGGCAAATCAGATTTATACAGGAGTCTGCATTTGCACTTTTTTTAGTGACTAAAGTTGCTTAATGAAAATGTGCTGAATGTTGTGGGGTTTGTGTTATAATTTTACTTCGTCCAGGAACTTGTGCAAGGGAGAGCCAAACAGAGAGGATGATTGGCACCCAAATAGTGTCATCTTCTCCGGGTCCTTCTTGCCCGCTCTCCTTTCTCATATTTCTGGCCCCTGCTGGAACAGAAGGACCCCAGGTTTCACATCGGAGCCTCCATATTTATGCCTAGAATGGAAAGAGGCCTATGAAACTGGGGTTGTCATTGAGAAATTCTAATTAAGCACCTGGTCACAAATCACCCTTAATTCCTGCTGTAATTGCAAAAACATTTGTTGAATGGTGAATGAGCTATCTCACGTAATACAAACTGCACTATTCTTGGTAAACGAAGCGTCATGGATAGTTGCAGTTTCTCACTTTACAGAAACAAGGGATAACTTCTAGATTTGCCACGGGGTTTCTCTTTCAGAAGATCTCACTAGGTAGACAGCTTTAATCTTCCTACATCAGAATAACCTGGGCACGGTGGCTTGGAACTCATTACCTCTGAGCCTGATATTGCTGGCTATCCCTTGAAGACACTGTTTGCTTATATAACCTAGAGTCAGTTTCCCTGGGCATCTTTTCTATGCATCACAAATGCTGCCAACCTTCATCTAGGTGAAGGCAACTCAAGAGGTGAAATCCAAGGTGACTGTTGGAAGGCGCTAGCCTAAACATCTTAGCTGAATTAGTTTCTGAATTGGTCCTTTTCATAGCTGTTTCGGGGCTTGTTTTTTTCAGTTTGTAATCCTTTTGCTATGATTATGTGAAGTTGCCAAACCTCTGTGCTGTGGATGTTTTGGCAGTGGTCTTTGAAGTCGGCAGGATATGATTACCAATGCTCCTGACACCCCATGTCACTTGGATTAGACGGAGCCCAACCATCCATCATTTTGCAGCAGCCTGGGAAGGCCCCCAAAGTGCCTGTATCTCCTTAGGGAAAATAAATAAATACAATCATAAAAGCTGGCAGTTAGGCCGAACCAAACTGTGCTAATGGAAAAGATCAGTCATTTTTATTTTGGAATGCAAAGTTAAGACACACCTATATTCTGCATAAAAATACACATTTACTTGGATAATCACTCAGCTCTCTCTTTCAAGACTGTCTCATGAGCAAAATCATAAAAACAAGACATGATTATCATATTCAACTTTAACAGATGTTTTCAGTTAGATCCCTCAACCCTCCAGTCCCAAACCAGGTTATTAGCAAGTCTTATGAGCAACTGGGATGATTTTGGATAACGTGATAATACTGAGTTCCTTCAAATACGTAATTCTTAAATTGTCTCAAAATGGCATTAACTCTGCTCCTGTTGTAATCTAATTCCAAAGCAGCCTCCAGGTCATATTCATAATTGCATGAACCTTTTCTCTCTGCTTCTCCCTGTCTCTTGGCTTGCCCTGATGTATACTCAGACTCCTGTACAATCTTACTCCTGCTGGCAAGAGATTGATCTTCTTTTCTTGTCTTCAGTCATCTTTCGGGCCTTGTAGGTGGTAAAATTGCCAAATCTCAGTGAAGACTTTATTTTTGTTCCCAGTTTGATGGCCTTGTTATGTCCCGGAGGGGTTTACGAAGTGCTTTGTCAGGACTGCTGCAGTTAGAAGGCTCTCTGCTCCTCCTAAGCCCCCTCTGCACAGGTGTAGCACCTGCAGCAGGAGGCCCGAGGAGCTGCCTTCTGACAGCAGGTGCAGCAGAGATGGCTGCAGCTCGGGAGCTGGGAAGGTGGCGGGGCACAGGGAAAGCACAGATGTTCTGCAGCGCCCCAAAATGACACGTTGCCTGGAGAAAGAGAAGAAAATTATTTTTTTTAAAACTGGTTTAATTAGCCTCTCATTACTTGATCCAAATAAAGTTGTGAGATGACTAATTAGAGAATAAAAATTACTTTGGACTATTCAAAATACATCAAATTCTGTGCCTTCTCTTTATCTTAACCTTGGTTTAAAGAAATCTTGTTGGCTGGGCACGATGGCTCACACCTATAATCCCAACAATTTGAAGGGCAGAGGCGGGCAGATCGCTTGAGTACAGGAACTTAGGGCAGCTTGGGCAACATGGCAGTACCCAGTCTTTACAAAAAAAAATACAAAAATTCGCCAGGCATAGTTGGTGCACACCTGCAGTCCGAGGAGTTCAAGGCTGCAGTGAGCTGTGATCATGCCACCAGCCTGGGTGACAGAGTGAAACCCTGGTTCAAAAATAAAATAAATTTTTAACAAAGCAGCCCAGATTAATGCTATATAGAAACAACTAGACAAACTTTTCCTAACTTGTAATTTTAAACTAATTTTACTGAGTAAAACAAAATTATTTTCTCACAAAATGTTAAACTATTATTTTGTTGGAGGAAGTCATAACATTACCTGATAATAATTTGTGCTAGAATATGTCAATTACAAATTTCTGCGGGAAGCATGTTATATGTAGAAACTTCGTGGAAAAAAAGAAATGGGTTTTTCATGTTCTATAACAACACAGCATGTTCCCTAAAGAAGATAATACAGAAATAGTAGGTCACCAGAAATTCATCCTGACCTGACTTCATAAAACAATCTGGAGATGTTACAAGGTTGTGACTGGTTGAATAAGCACAGCCAAAGAGTACTAATTAAAAGGGACCTCCCTCGTCTACAAGGGACATCACAGGATTAAACCCCTGGCTGCTGCCCTTGAACTTACTTGGTCATACTTTACTTGGATGAGTATACAGAAGAGATCCTGAACACAGTGCCCAATGCCATGGGCTGAGATGACAGTAGGTTATATGACACATCCAGCATGCCAAAGAACAGGCTAAAGTGATGGGCTAGATGTTAAAGGTGTCAGGACCTCCATCCAGTCCTCTCTAAAACACCTGGGAGTTTGATGGAGCAGCAGCACATGTGAAAAGGACTTCAGGGTGTTGGAGATGACAGCAATGAGATGTAGAATCACAGCTTTTAATGAGCCATGAATAGGTCAGGTGCTGTATATGCACTGCCTCATTACTCCTTCCAACTGCCCCCACAGCACACTTAAAAGAAAATAACGTCTCGACAGATTGACTAATTCACCCAGCACTCCCAAGGTGAGAGGTGGAACAAATGCTTGTTCTAGTGCTAGCTATTCTTAAAAGCTATTTTGCCTCATATGGACAGAAAATTAAAGGGGAAGGTGATATGACTGCCCAATCTCAGTTGCATTTTCTGAAATAGATCACAAACAAGAACTTAGTTGTTACACATTGAACAGATTGCAACGTCAATTCTGGGCCTACACTTAAAGAATGACATAGGACACTTAGTGAAAATTCAGTAGGGAGAGACAGGGGGATGAGGGAACTCAGGGCTATGCCAAGGAGGGGCTGTCAGTATCTCTGCTGGAAGTGGGATTACCCTTATTACCCATTGATTCAGGACCCAGCACAGTGCATAGCAATATCAAGCTGTCAGAAAATGTTTGCAGCTGTATGCATGAATGAACATCCAGAAAGGTAATATCTAGACTAAAAGTGGGTTCAGCAGGAATCCCCATTGGCCAAATTCAAGAGACGCTTTTTAACAGTTGGAGGAGCTTCAGATGGAGTGGTCAGCCTTTGTCTGGAAGTTCCTGGATATGGGGTGTGCTCATGGAACAACCATGTATCTATTTCCCAGGTGTTTGGCAGCACATGGACCATGTGGCTATTTAAGTCTTCTTCAGTTTTGTGCAACTTGGGTTCTCTGAAATGTAAGTGTTGTCTATACAGATACATAGAAAGTCAGGGGTGAGAGTCTGATGTCTGTGATGGCTTAGTAGCCTCACTCTTGATCAGTACCACTTCATCCTAAGAGTCAGGAGTATATTAGGGCTTTAGATATTACAGAAGCACTGGAATCACCCCAAATTGAATTATATCGTGACTTTGTGTCTCAAAATTGACTGGAGCCCAGTCTGCTTGGAGGTTAAAATACATCCTATCTTATCAGCACTGCAAAGCCCAGGTGAGTGGTGAGAAGCAGTCAACTGATGGGATAAATGAACTTTGCTTCCACGTTTTCTCACTTACAAGGAAGACCATCCCCTACAGCACACTTGCATAAAAACATGTCGTGGAGGTAGCTGGTCACAGCCTGCTCAGCATTAGACATGGATCAGCTGAAAGAGTGTCAGTAGTCATGGGAGGCCAGGAGCCAGGGCCGATTTCCATTTACACTCATGAGGTTGAAGCCAAGGAAGGGGTGGGGTGTAGACAAAATGTGCAAGAAAGAATTCGGTGTAGAAATCATGAAACCATCCTATAAAGTCTCAACTTGAAAGTCAGGATGTTTCAAGATGTTAATAACTTTTTATTTTAAGTTCTCTTATTAATTTTTGGTTTTTTACTTGGCAAGAATATAACTGAAACTTGTTTGAAAGGTTTGGAGGTGGGTGGATGGGTAACTTGCCCAACCTTTTAAAATTAAGGGCAAAGAGAAAGGAAAAGGCTAGCTGTCTTCTATGGTATCAGGGCAATGGTTTCTAAGCTGTCTCATCAGAATTGGCAGCAGGCTGCTGGCAGGAGGGGGAGGCTGGCATTCCATTTCTAACTAATTCCTGATATGAAGCTTTCAGGTCCAAAGAGGAGCCTCCCAATGGATATCATTTTCTCCTTTAAACAATAATACTAATTGCTACTATTTTTGATAATATAGCTTAGTGCCAAACAATGTGCATACACTTATCTTTTTCATTTGACTTGCATAATAGCACTTTGAGATAGGTTTAGCCTTATTTCACAGATGTGAAATGAAGGCTTTGAGAGGTTAAACCATGTTATAAATCACCCTAAGTCACAGGAAAATTTTAACAACTTTCGCCACTTGAAATTGGAATGGCCTTCCTAAGCCATTGCTTGGACAGCCTTCAGGGCATGTCAAATGGAGTGCCCTCCCCTTATCTAGCTACGCTGGGCAGAAGCCCAGTTGTTGGTAGTTATCAGACAGGAAGCAAAGCACAGCCCTCCCATTTCCCTGCTGCGCCCTTTGGTTTTAGGGCGGGAGTGCTGCTTGCTGGGGATGCGGGCGGACTCCAGGCCGCTTTGATGGAGAACACAGGATACATGCTGTAGGTGTTCTTCTGGGGCAAGTCCCAGCTGCTGGGCCGTAACCGCGGGGAGGCGAGTGGTGCTCGTCCCTACAGCAGAATCTGGGTTCTGCCTCCAGGAGAATAAATGCTCTTCTTTTTTTCCACTTTTGCAACCAGCTCAGGAGTTGGGTGGATGAAATAGAAATGTCCCTTTCCTAGTACAAAGAATATGGTTTAAGCCTGCAGTAGTGGGTATGCCCTCACTTCCACCCTTTCACTGATGTGATTGGGAAGGTGCAGGACAGGAAGCGACTCCCATTGGACGGAGACCAGTAGGACTCGCCTCTTCCTGTGAAAGACAGCGGAAGTGGTGGGAGAGAGCAAGAGTAACCCGTCAGTGTCCAGCCGATGGAAACATGTGTAGTGAGAATGGCTGTTCTATATGAACAATAGGCCCAGACTCACATCTGAGAATTCCACGGTTCTCTTTAGAATAAACCCCAGTCTTTGTCATATTTTCTAACTGGAGACCCATTCAGACTCATGTGGCACAGGGCATTTTAAAGTGGAAGTATGCAGTGGTCACTGGATTTTAAACCAATGCTGTCAGGTCCGTGCCCACGAAGCCGCCCCACTCCAATTAAGAAGAAAATACCAAGAGGATTCTATAGCTTTCATTCAAGGAAGGCCGAATACTTGTTAAGATCCTTTTATCTAAGTTAACTTAGCTGTTAAGCAGCAAGAACAGGATTCAGATGAGGTTCTGTTTGATTCCCAACCCACCATGAGGAGCCCCTGTGCTGTTTTACCTCTGAGAAAGACCTAAGAACCGATCTCTATTTTATGAGAGTCAGGCTCACAGGATGGGCAACCACAATAGGATGGCCAAACAAGAAATGATTATTAATATGATAAGAAGTTAAGCAAGACAGGAAGAAACTAGGTAGAAGGAGGAAGACAGTTGGAAGGAGACTGAATTTAAGTTAGTGTGTGATATCCAGTTGTGTTGGGGATGGAGAAGAATTCTTAGAAAGAGAGTGGGACTATGATTACCTGGGGCCCACAACAGACCCACAGTAGAGATTCCTACAGAAGGACCCTGTGTCTTCTGTGGGTTTACACCAAGTAAGCAAGTGATGCACAATCCAGCCAAATGAATCCAGGCTGTAAGATTATTCAGCTTCAGTTGAGTGAACACTATGTTTTGAGATCTGTTTACAGGTTGTGATTTCACCAAAATGTTTCCTTTGCTCTGTTCAGTTCTTCAATCCAATTCTCAGTTTTTGTTGCACTGTATGTCGGGCTCTATAAGAATGGCTTTTGGAGATAATGTTATGTATTATTAGAGTCTAAGAAAAAAATCAATGGGGAGCAAGAATGTCTGCTCTCATTTATTTAACAAGCATTTGCTCTGAATTTTTGATGTCACAATGATGTAAGAGGTACAAAAAGGTGTTAGGGAGTTCTTGCCCTTGGAGAGATTATTCTAGAAAGGGAAAATGTACATAAAAATCTCTAGTGCAAGACAAGACAATGTGTGAGCTGCATCTGAGTATGAGGAGGATGCTTACACTCATAGTGGGCTGAGCAGGAAAGGCTTATTGAAGGAGGTGGTATTTCAGAAGGGGAAGAGTTTTAATGAATATAATGCATTCTGGGCAGGGACTTATTTTTTTTTTTCTTGAGCAAAGGCATGGGGTCAGAAAGTCTTCAGGAGCTGAACATACTAGTGATGGGAACAAAACAAAACAAGAAAACTCAAGCAGTCTATGGTTTACAAAACAATATAAGGCCAAGTAGAATTTTTTTTTTTGTATTTAATGAACCAAAAAATACTGAGGAGTGGAGATTAGGGCATCATGCTACACGTGTGGACCATGTCTGAAAAGTCATGGCACTTCTGGGTCTGTTGGAGCACAAGAGAGCTAAAAATTGACTGCACACATTTTAAAATATAAGACATAAATAATAAGCAATTTGGGGAGATAGCCCTAAGACTTTTTTCAAGTGGCTTCTATCTCTTCCTTGGATAGAAGTCATGTTAAACAATTGAAATATATGAAAATATTGGGGACTGACCTAAAGATTTGAGGATGAGGGAAGTAGAAGCATATTTGAGGATACCTCACATTGCTGTGAGATGTAATAGAAAGAAAATAATAACAACATGTATTTGTCATGTGCTTAACAGTTTACAAAGAGTTTACTCATGTGCTGTCTTAGTTGATCATAGCAAAAAATCTTGAAGATAGAAATTTGTTTACTCTTTCATTCAGAACAAAGATTTATCTACAATAGCAGATGTGGAATTAGACCCAAGGAATATAAAAAGAAATGGAACATAGGCCCTGACTTTGTAGACCTCGGAGTCTTGTAGAATTCCTGTTCTCATCTGAAGATGAGAAGTAGAGACTCCAAGAGTGTAATACAAATCGTAAAGCGTGTAGCTAGTGAAAAGCAGAGCTTGAACTTGAACCTAGGATTTGGATGCTAGCCAGGTTATATTTTCAACCACCGAGTGCTACTTTCTCAATGGTACTACAAAAACTTGATACAAAAAAATCCAGGAAGCCAGGCAGTTGGTTTGTGTATTTACAGAGGTGCTGACCTTTCTGTGGAGGGAAGCATGCGTATTCTAGGAATTATTACCAGATCTTAAGTCTCAGCATTTTATTCCTCCACCGCAAGTCTAAGATAGAGTTGTTTAAAATGAGCTTCTAAAGGTTCTTGGGGAAATTTTGAAAACAAAATATAAAAGGAAACACTAAGAAGAGTAGCAAAACAAGAGAGAGGTTGGGAGACATTTTCCCAATAATAGGAAAAGATTACAGTCTATAGGATTCACAAGCAATCGGGACCTAGACCAGCATGAATGTATAAGTCCTGGATACTTACAGGAATTCAGGAGTGTGGCTCTGCTAGGGAGCTGGAGGTTATGTGGATTCTAGCCCCATCAGGGATCCCTGTACCTGTACTTGACGCTGAAGCCACAACCTATAGGGTTTGGAGCAGCGTGTGCACTGAAGACCAGAAGACTCTTGCTTCTAGGATCTATGGATGGAGCAGAACTCACAATGATGATGAGATTAAAAGATTCAAAATTCTCACCAATTCTTTGTGGAGTCCATTTCATTTCGATTTTATAACAAGAGCAACATAATTTCTAGCACTACATTCATACTCTACTTTTTAATATACCTATTCAGTTATTGATGAAACAAGTAAAAAAAAAAACAAGAAATGGAAGATTAACAAACTTGACCTAATGGGGTTAGAGCACTGCTCCCGACAACTGAAAAATACATATTCTTACACAAGGATCATTTATAAAAATTTACCATAAATAGTTTTATAAAGAAATTCACAACACATTTAAATGACTAAAATAGTATAATACCTACTCAGACCTAAAGCAATTATGCTAGATGTCAATAAAAAAGTTAAGTAGAAAAATTTGCTTAGGAAATATACTAGCATTTCAAAAAAGAAGTTACAATGTAAGTTATACAATATGATTGAATATAACAAAAATACAGATAAAACTTGTGGTTTATAGCTAAAACAACAAATAAAAATTTATAGTCTTAAATATTTATGTTAAAATAGAAAAAAAGGATGATAATTAGTGAGCTAAGCATCCATTTTAAAAAGTTGGCAAAAAAGCAGCAAAGCAAAAAGCAAAAAAAAAAAAAAAATCAAGAAGTGGGACATTATAAACATAAGAACAGAAATTAACAAATTGAAAAACATAGAGAAGCAACAATGATAAAAATTGCAGTTTTTTAAAAAACTACTGGACAAATCTTGTCTTCAGTGAGATTACTTTAAAAAAGAAAAGACAGATAATATTAAGAATAAAAATGGGAATAAATCTATGGTTGCTAGAGACTTTCAAATGATTAGAGGATGTTGTGAACCACTTTATGCCTATTTATTTGAAAGTAGAGTAAATGAATAAATTTGTGTAGAAAACAAACCTGGTCAAACTAACACAAGAAGGAACAAAAAACCTGAATAATCTTATAGTCATTAAAGAAATGGAATTAGTTGTCATAGCTAAAATTTATAGGCTAACATAACTTTGATACCAAAAAACAAGAGTACAAATAAAGACCAATTATTATTATGAGTGCAAGATCCAAAAATATTAGTAAAGAAAATTCAGCCATGTATAAAAAAGAAATTATATCATGACCAGGGTGGGTTGATCAAAATAGTGCAAAGTTGGATTAATATTGGGAAATCAATTAATATTGAGAAATCAATTAATCATTAATCAATGTATTCCCACATGAGAACATTATAGGAGAAAAGTATGATTATCTGAATACCTATAGAAAGTATAATTAAGCATCATCTACATATTATTAACTACTAACAAATTAAGAATAGAAATTGCTTCTTTCACCTGATAATAGTATCTGTAGAAAATATATAGCAAATATGTCACTCAAAGCTGTATAATTAAAAGCATTTTCTTTGCTGTCAAGAACAAGACAAAGACGTTTACTATTCAACATAGGTTTGGAGGCTCACCAGAACACTATGGCAAGGAAAAAAGAAATAAAAATGGTAAGTACTAGAATGAAACAAATCTATTATTTTTCACAGAAAATATGGCTGTGCCTGAATAAAATTCTAATTAATCATTAGGTTAATTTTTGATTTTTAAGAGTTTTAGCAAAAGGGCTGGAATCAAAATTCAGTTGCATTTCTACATACTAATGTATACATTGAGGTTAAATTTAAAAATATTTCATTTACAATAGCATAAAAATATAATACCTCAGAATAATTTTGTAAAGATATGCAAGAACTTCATGGGAAAACAATAAACCATCCTTGAAAAACATTAAAGACAATCTAAGTAAATGAAGGGATGGCTCATGTTCATGGATTTAATAATTCCATATTATAAAGATGTCTACTGTTTGCAAGATGATCTAGAAATCCACTGAAATTCCTCTCAAAAAAAAAAATCTGACAGTTTTTCTTTTTTTAAAAGCTGTTTCTAAAATTTACATGGAGGGCCAGATTGCACAGACCCAGCTATGCTTGAAAGCACAGTCTATGTGTTGTGTTTTTTGTTCCCCTAGAAACTAAATCTTATTATAAAGTTATAGTAATTAAGAATAACAGTATGGATGGCTCAAAAAAGAACAATGGAATAGGAGAGTCCATAAAAGAATCTAATGGATGTGGATATTTTATATAATCAGAAATAGTACTAAACATCCATGAAGAAAGACTGGATTTTTTAATAAATGAGGCCAAACAACTAGAAATCCATATAATGGGAAAAATTAATTGGACCTCTACATAATACCACACATAAAAATCAATTACACATAAAAGTAAATTGTGAAATGTGATTAAGGACTTGAGTTTAAAATTTAAACTTATAAAGCATTTTAGAAGGTATTACAGGAGAATATGATATTGAGATGCAAAACAGTTTTATAAAACAAGACATAAAAACTGCAACTATTTCTCCATAGCCTCGCCAGCATCTAGGGGTCAAAGTCCTTCATACCAAATGTCTGCCTCATGGTCCCAGCCAGGAAATAAAATGCCATCTGAAGGCAGAATCCTGCATGTTTTCTCTTTAAAGATCAGAAATGCTCTCCCCATACTGATACCTACATAGCAATTCTAGAAGGTTCTGAACTTGAGATTTTTGTGAAGACACTGCAAGGATTTGATGACTGTGACTGCAGCCACACTCTTTCAGGGGCACCAAATATTATGTACTTGACCTTTTCATGCATTATGGACCACAATGCATGCACACTGAAGATGCTCTGTTGTTGATTTCAGGTTTCCTCCTCATCTGAATAAGTCTCTGTATGCAATCTGCCATTCCCATTTCTATTTTCTTTATTGATTTGTGTTATTCGTTTCTCATTCTCACTGTTGTTGGTATAACTCAATGAAAGTAAGAGTCCAGGCACCTGGCAGCCACCTAATGAACATGTGTTGAATCAACAGAAGGCTGAATCAACAAGCAATGACTTGTAAATTATGCATTTTTGTAAAGTCCAAGGCTCAACTTCAGACAGAGATGCATCCCAGATCCCAAGGGACAGCTTCATGACTTGCTCTTCCTCCATCTCTCAGCTCTATCTCTTCTCGGTTGGCCTCAGTCTTGGGCAGGCTCATTTTATGCAATGCCAAAATAGTTGTTGAAACTCTAAGCTTACAGAAGGTTTTCTCAACCTCTGCTTTACTGACATTTTGGGTGGAATCATTCTTTGTTGGGGGTGGTTGTCCCATGCGTTTGTAGGAGGTTCAACTGCATCCCTGGTTTCTACCCAATACATGTCAGTTGCACATCCCTAGAAGTGACAACCAAAAATGTCTCCAGGCGATCCCAAATGTCCCATGGGAGGTGATATCACCACTGGTTGAGAATCTCTGGCTTACATCATGGCTTCTCAAGCACTCCAACAGTAATAGCATTTGTTTTTCCCAGTAGTCTCAAGAGAGTCCTGGAATTGAGTCTTACTCCCTGACTTTAGTCACATGCCCATCCCCAAACCTATCATTGTAGCCAGTGGAAGGTTCCAACTGACCAGGCCTGAGTTTTCAGAGTTAGGGTTTGGTTCAACCACATGCAAACCGTGGATGGTTAGGGAGGAGTTGTTACACAAGGAGGAAAAAGGGACTTGTGATCACAGGGAAAAAGTGTCATGCTGGCCTGGAGGAAGTCTCTTCTCACACATGTAGTGTGCACTGGGCCCACTCATGTCCATGTCGTGATAGCTTTCAGGCACTATGAAAATGCATATTGGGACCGGGTATGGTGGCTCATACCCGTAATCCCAGCACTCTGGGAGGCTAAGGCAGGTGGATCACTTGAGGCCAGGGTTTCAAGACCAGCCTGGCCAACATGGTGAAACCGTGTCTCTACTAAAAATACAAAAATTAGCTGGGCGTGTTGGTGCATGTTTGTAATCTTAGCTACTTGGGGGGCTGAGATATGAGAATTGCTTAAACCCGAGAGGCAGAGGCTGTGGTAAGCAGAGATCATGCCATTGCACTCCAGCCTGGGCAACAGAGCAAGACTCTGTCTCAAAAAAAAAAAAAAAAAGAAAGAAAGAAAGAAAAGAAAATGCATATTATTTTAGTTATTTTTGTATTTTAATCTATAGAGCAGAGATCCTTATTTGGGGCTGGGTACCCTCTAAATTGTGTAGAAAAAAAGTTTGCCTATGTGAATTCTTATAGTGAGATGGCCCATCGCTTTCATCAAATCCCCAAGGTTTACCATCACTCTAAAATAATAAAAGCAACCTCTCCAGAGATTCACTTTCTAGTTCCAAATTCTTCAATGGTGACTCAAGTACAGACCTAGGAAGAGCCATTTGTGCTTATTGAATAATACCCTAATTAAATACCCTTAAACTGTTGGTTTAGGCCCACAATTTTTTCACATTAAACTGACTATGTATTTGCAGATGAGGGAAATACTAGTTTATATAAACCCAAATGTTCTCTGTGAGTATGTTGTTCCAAGTTCTCAGATTTTTCTAATGAAGCCAAGAAATTAAGACCAGGTGATACTTACCTTAATGTGTATGGCTCTCTTCTTCCAGGAGATGTAATTTTATGCAGGAAGGTAATGAGAGCTTGTGGTCTTGCTGCTATTCCAAATAGCTAAAAAAATCCAGGTAGCAAGTGGTCATATTCAGTATAGGAACCAGGTCAACAAAACTCCCTTCCAAGAAACAGCCTCATGGCACCTTACTCGAGATGAAGGTCATGGTGGGATCAGATACCAGCATGCCATTGATTTGCACTAAGGTTTCAGAACCCACATGCCACGTGGACCTGCTCTGTGATATCTTCAGTGTCTCCTGGTGTGCTTTACACGTGGACATGGCTGGCTCCATAGGGCATGAGGGTGGCAGCATGGGTGGACTGGGGTAAAGTCAATACTTGTCCTTTAACTGGTCACTGGCAAGACCAATTTTGTGCCTCCTCTGAGGAAAATCTCTGATTTTCTCTTTCCTGGGAAGGCTAGCTTTGCTATGATGATCACCATAATATCTGTGTATGTCTGAAACCTTCAGTTAAAGAGGCATTGAATCATCTTCCCAAGACTTTTGTGACTTTGCAATTGTTCCAAAGTCCCTGTCTGTGAATGGTGTGGCTTTGTTTCTTCTTTCCCAGCTGCCTAAAGTCTTCCCTTCTCATTTCTCCCTCTTTCCTCAATCCCCAACTCCATTCGCTTCCTGGTCCTTCTCCTATCCCAGAAAAAAATGTTGGGGATAGAGTAGAGATATGTGAACTTACACAGCTTGTTACCCACTCAATAAATCCAAGAGCAGGCAGATAAACTGTCCAACACGTTTCTTGAGAGTTCTAGACATCATGGCAGGGGTGGAGGCATCCAGGGACTGGAGGGCCCAGTGAGGTTGAAAGCCACATGGTGGAATTGCCAGGGCAGGAGTGTGGCAGGGGAGGGAGTGAAGGGCCCCTTTCCTGTTTTCGAGAGATTGCTCTGGTGGGTTGGGGGAGAATGATCTGGGTGGGAGGAGTGACTTGCTGCAGGCTGACCTGAGCAGCTCATAGTTCTGCAGGCTGATAACTCAGCGTGCTGGAGGGAAGTGGAACCAATGGCTATCAGGGAAGACTGGAGATCACGCTGGGAGATCACTTGAGGGCAGGGAAGGTGGATATACAGAGAGAAGAGCCTCAAAAAAAAATCTTATGCCTTTCACAGTAAAAGGTGACAAAAATAGTCTCCTAAAAATTGGTACTGGGGCAAGGCTGAGCCACTAGGAATTATAACTGGGGAAGATGGGTTACCTTTAGGTCAGAAGTGGGGAAACATGACAAAGGGGTTGAGTTAGGACAGGGAAAGGTTGTGTGTCATGGGTGATAGAGATTTAAGTTTTGAGGTCCATGGGAACAGACTTGTCCACAAAGTGTGAGTCCGAGAGATGCTGCCAAGCAGAAGACAGTGACTGAGGGTGTGCACAGTGAGAGGGCAGGCTTCTGCACAGGGAAGGCCACAGTGCTGGGCATGAACCAGGCAGGATGGGGAATTTGTCTTCTGCCCCTTCTTGAAGATGCTATGCTCTCATTGTATCAGTCCATTTTCACGCTGCTAATAAAGACATACCCAAGACTGGGTAATTTATAAAGGAAAAGAGGTTTAATGTATTCACAGTTCCATGTGGCTGGGGAGGCTTCACAATGATGATGGACGGTGAAACTCACACCTTACATGGCAGTTGGCAAAGACAGAATGAGAACCAAGCAAAAGGGGTTTCCCCTTATAAAACCAACAGATCTCGTGAGACTTATTCAGTACCATGAGAACTGCCCCCATGATTCAAGTATGTCCCACCGGGTCCTTCCCACAGCATATGGGAATTATGGGAGCTACAATTCAAGAAGAGATTTGGGTGGGGACACAGCCAAACCATATCACTTACCTTCCTTGTATTTGCACACAGGTTTTCTCTTCCTGACATGCCCCTGCCTATGTCACCAGCTCAGTGCTCACTTGCCCTTCGAGATCTCCATTCTACACATGCTGGAGTGCCCTAGCTCCTAAGAACGCTCCTCTTCCTACACCCTCTCCCTGGTAGATCCTATACAGCCTCATGACTTTTCGTACCATTTGCATGTATTGAGTTTGCAAATGTGAGTGGATGACTCCCACATTGTATCTATAGCTGACATTTTCCAGGAACTCCAGCCTCTACCTAGATGTCTAACAAGCATCTCAAACTTAGCATGTCCCTAAGCCAAACCAAGCTCTCCCTCATGCCATACATCAAACTCCAACTTGGGCAGTTCTGCTGTTCAGAAAATATTACAAAGTCAGCTCACCTCACACCTCTTCCAGCAGGGCCCCTGCAGTCTGTACCCCAGCGCCCCTGTGTTGGTCAGCACTCTCCACATCTCAGAGGCTTACGATGACCATCATCTTATTCTCACTCCCACGTCTGTCATGGCCGTGAGCCGCGGTAGTGGCCCTGCTCCGTAGGCTTTCCCGTTCTAGGGCCTGGGCTGGAAGACAGCCCCTGTTGGAAATGCCTGTTCTCAGAGCAGAGGGAAAAAAGCAAGAGCCGAGCAGGCAATGGCCCTCCAAATTTCTGCTCAGATGTGGCCTTTGCTCTTGTCCCTCGAGGCAAAGCAAGTCACATGGTCACGTGTGCAGTCAATAGGGTTGGAGGGGCACACTCTGTCCCTGGGGGAGGCAAGCAAGGCCCATGGTAAAGGCAGAGGATGCAGAATCTTGTGACTGTCAAGGAGCAACTCAATCTTTCATGGCTCCTAACTCGTCTCCCTGCTTCTGCTCTCTCCTCCCTCCCCAGTTCCATTCTCTACACATCAGCCAGAATAATTAAATGACTTAAAACCTTCATCTGACCATATCACTCTTCCCTCAGACCCTGCAATGGTTTCAGGTCCACTTGGGGCAAGACAAAAAGCTGGAATCCTCCTAGTGGCCAACGACACCCTGCAGAACCTCGCTGCCCGCCAGCCTCTGACAGCTTCTACCTCCGTGCCTCCACTCCCAGTACACTGACTGCTCTGCGGGCCCCTGAAATCCACTCCTGCCCCAGGGCCTTTGCTTGCTGCTCTCCCTGCCTGGCTATACCAAGGCTCACCCCCTCAGCCACCACCACCTCAGGCCCACCCTGCTGAGAACTGCAACCCCACGTGGCCCCACAGTATCTCCTGCTTCATCGTTTCCACCATGGCACCCATCCCACCACCAGCTTCCTGTGCTTGTGGCTTCACTGCCCAGGAGGAGAGTTGGTCTCTGGGTCTGGCGGGCAGCACTCAGTCTTGATTCCATGCCCACCCTCAGAGCCCAGAGCAGAGCCTGCCACACATCCCTGCCACGGGTCTTGACTCTCCCATCCCCGTGTGATTTGAGTTTCTCCAGGTCTTTGGCTACCCCTTCATGCTGATTTCCAGTACATACTTCTCTCACGTCATGGTCCCCATCTGTCACCTGTGGCTGTTGGCAGTGGCAGAAGCAAGTTGTGGCTGGCACTGGAGACCTCACAGTAGCAAAGCCAGGGCAAATAACAGCTCGAAGTGCGTTGTGGCTCAGCTCACAAAGGTTCTGCAGGCCAGAGGTCTCTGCCAACACTCTCTGCACAGGAAGAGCAGGCAGGACAGCCTTAGGGGTATGCAAGAAGCAGGGTCCTGGTCCCACAGCTCCAGTACCGGGAACATCCCCTCAAAACAGCCTAGAGAAAGTTCCCTGGGAGGGCGGGGGCTGCACAGATGCTAGCTGAACCCAGGCTCTGCTCAGGCCACAGCAATTTCTGTCTCCCTGCCCAGTGCCAGATGTGAGCCACATCTGAGAGGGCCACGGGGAAGACAGTGGAGATGTGCCCCGGCCTTTGCTTTATTCTCTTTCTTAACGATTCTTACATTCAATTTTTGAATGAATAACATGTTCTCATAATTCAAAAATTTGAAAATATAATAATTATACTCTGAAAAGCTTTATCCCACCCCGTCTCTCACCTTCTCAGACCCCCATGACTACTAGACCATTCTTCATGCATTTTCTTAGAGTCTTAAAAATGTATATCTGAGAAAACATGAATATAAACTGCCTTTATTCACATTTTATGTAAAATATAGAAGATGCACACTGCTGTTTCTCTTGCCTTTTCTACTTAATAATATACTTTGGAGACTTTCCACATCCATTCTTAGAAAGCTTCCTGATTCATTTTTCAGAGCTGCATAGTATTCCATTGCTTGAATGAACCACAATTTATTTGATTGTCCACCCACTGATGGACTTTCTGGTTGTTTCCAGTAAGAGAATTAGCAGAAGCCATAAGTGGTCCATTGATTCCTATTTAAAAGGAAGAGTTTAAAAATATACTTACAACAGTGATTTCCATCCTAAATGCATGTAAAACCTCTTTAGAGCTTCTAAAATCTACGGATACTCGGACACACCTGAGGTAGGGCCCAGGGACTGGTCCTTCTCAAAAGCTCTTAAGTGCATCTAATGCATGGCTGGGGCGGACACTGAGAGTGCGAGGAGGAATTGAGCTTTAGGAGCAGAGGTGAGGCTGGAGAGAGAGGAAGGGATCAGGCTGCCTCTGCTGGGAGGCACTTTGAAAAGATCAGTGGGCAAAGAGATTCTTTTTTAGTAAATGCAGCTGAGATGTGATGTGGCTCTTTCTCCCCACCTCCCTTCAAGTGGAGAATAATCAAGGCCTGCATTACTTCGCAAAGGCTGTGGAACTACTCTGAGGTCTTTCAGGTGTATAACTATGTGGGACAGGCCTGAAGGGGCACCCATATTTATATCCTCAGGTACACTCATGTTGTTGAGTCATAGGGTCTCCACCACAGGTGTGTGAGGCCTGTGCTGTTAGAAGCTTTCTTTTGTAGATGGAGATGCTGGGGCGCAGAGAGGTTAAGTAGCCTGCCCAGGGTCACACAGCTCAGCGGTGCAAGATTGACACGCAGGCCTGAAAGGTGGGGTTTCCTGCCAGCTGCTATCCTTCCCTGTGACTATCAGGACTTGCAGACGTGGGCATTTTGTGAGTGTTGTCTGTTTCCTTCATCTTTCTAAATCCTTTTCTGTCCCTGGCCTCCTAGAATTTCCTTCACACCAGCTTTCCCAAGGGTAAACCATGTCTAGGGTGAAGTGTTTTCGTGGCGACCTTTTCTTTCCCTGGGAAAGACGCAGTGAGCACTTCAAGATGCACCATCAACACCCCCCTTCCACCAGCCCCACCAGGAGGGGCCTCCGAAATCTGGTGGGCAGCAGCCCCAGCCAGGAACACCGGAGGGTGTGACCAGACCCAGTGCCTCCCAGATAAAGGCCTGGCAGGCAGGGACTGGGAAACTAAGCATCCCACCTCACGTGAAGGCATTCTGGGGGCTTCCATTGTTCGCTCTCTTGGGAACGCCCAGGGCTGCAGCCTTATCTGCTGCTGGCACAAGAGGCATCTTTTCTTTTTGAATCAGGGACACGATCTTCTTGATAAGGCAGATTTGTCCATCAGAGATCGTCAGTTTTAAGGTTCCTCCCCAACTCTGGAATAGAGCAAGATTTGTGGAGGGTGTGTGCTGTGGGCAGGCAGGGAGGCTCAGCTTCCCCAACCCACCCAGGAGCCCAAGAAGAGCTCTTAGGACCGAGCCTGTGGGCACACCCTTCCCTTGTAGAATATCACCGTGTGTGTGTGTGTGTGTGTGTGTGTGTTTGTGTGTGTGTGTGTTTGTGGCCATGTGTCTACCTGTCTGTGTGTTTGTTCATGTGTCTACCTGTCTGTGTGTGTGTGTGTGTGTGTGTGTATGTTTGTGGCCATCTGTCTACCTGTCTGTGTGTGTGTGTGTGTCCATGTGTCTACCTATCCGTGTGTGTGTGTGTGTGTGTGTGTGTGTGTATGTTTGTGGCCATCTGTCTACCTGTCTGTGTGTGTGTGTGTGTCCATGTGTCTACCTATCCGTGTGTGTGTGTG